>APFE031500967.1:103335-117155 GCA_000404065.3 Pinus taeda
AATGGTATTTGGCCCATAGGCTTCACCTAAATAATTTTTTTGTTTAAATATAAAGAGGTTTATTTATATTTTAAATAAAGCCGACATTAGATTAGAAATGTTAAATGTTAAACATTACATGTTAAATGTTTATGTTTACGTGAGATTTTAACCCCTACCCTCCATAACTCGTATGTGGTCCATAAATATTTCTATTTTTCGTCAAATTACATTAAAAATAAAATTTAATAAAATAAAATTTAATAATGTAATAAACTAAAATAAATTGAGTTAAATAACTAAATTTAAAGGGTTTTTGCGCTCCCGTTAAACAACCATGGCATGGGCTTTGGCAATGGTATTGATCCCTCTAATGCGTCAAATTTTGCATAAAACAAAAAAATTAAAATTAAAAGTAGAAATTCCATGGATAGAGGTTTTGGGCCTCTCATGTTTTATTTACCAACCATGGTTTTTTTCATGGTATTCTTAAAATAAATTTAAAAAATGAAACTAAAAAATTTCTATAATTAAAATATATTGGGTAAAATAGTAAATGGAGGTTTTTTGGGCTTAGGGTTACAACCATAGTTTCTTGTCCATGGTTTGCTTCTCGGTCCAAATAACCTAAAAAAATGAAAATTTAAATAATTAATAAATAAAATAAAATTGAGATAAAATGGTTTTTGGGCTCCATGTTTTACAACCCAAATCTAATTTCCACAACAAATATCAAAACCATTTCTAACACAAATATCAAAACCCTAAGCAATTTTCATTTGTGATTTGCAAAAAAAACCACGACACTTAATTTTCATGTCTTCCATATAATACTTGTGAAAAATAGCCTTGCTCACTTGTTACATAGCCTTCAAAAATTATATTTTTCCACACTATTTTGTATGTTTGAAATTTTTACTCTAGTGTGTGAAGAGAAATGCAAGCATGAAAAGAATAAAATCTGGTCCACGAAGTCCTACATTTTGTTTATATTTTTTTATTCGCATTAAAATTTATTGGAGTTGTTATATGTCAACCATTGATTTTAACCTCCACACGTCTCTCAAATGTTTATAACTACTTAGTTTAGATACAATTGTTATTGAGTTTTATTTAGGCGATTGATTGGTAACATTCAAAATAAAATTAAACTGGGATAATTAATATCCTCAACTCTTGCAAAGACATGGGTATATACTCTTACTGGGTTTTATAGTATAACAAAGGAGCTTTAGATACAATTGTTATTGAGTTTTATTTAGGCGATTGATTGATAACATTCAAAATAAAATTAAACTGGGATAGCTAATATCCTCAACTCTTGCAAAGACATGGGTATATACTCTTATTGGGTTTTATAGTATAACAAAGGAGCTTATTGGGTGTAACAACTCAATTTATCATATTTATGTATGCAATGTAAATACTTTTATAAATTATAAAGGCTAAGAGAGAGGATTTCCATTGCTTAAGGTAGGAGATTGCTTGAGTGGATTGTTGATTTAAATGTTAGTCCTTGGCTGGCTAAGGGGATTACTTTCTTGGGATGTTCAAGGTTCCTTGTTGCAAGAATTTGAATTGTTTTTGACAGTCATTAAATGCTGAGTGTTGAGCCTTAAATAGATTGGTTCTAAGAATTAAATTGGGTTGCAAGAGAAGTATGCAGTCTCATGCTACATTGGGAGAAAATTTACAAGGCAGGGATGAAAAAATTTATGAAGATTTGACTGCACTGGCAACAAATACAGTGGGAGGAAATCATTACGAAGGAGAGAAAGAGAAAGAGGAGGCTCTCATCGGTTCGTTGATTCAAATCTCATTCAACAAGGGGAGAAGAGTAGAGGAAAAGAGAAGGGAGTTCAACTTCCTTCACAGAATTATGCATTCAAACACACTTGATCAACACTTAGCAACATATCAAGAGAAGAGAGGCAAAAAAAGAAAGATTGGGAGCTACGTTGTCGAGCTTTGAGAGAGAAATAAACCAACTAAAGAACCTTAATGAAAATTGGTTGGGCATAAGCATTCAAAAAGCGCAGTGGCTTGCCTTGGGAACGAAGGCAGGGTGGCCTGGTGGTGCTCTGGTTCAACGACACATTCATTGAAGGTTTCCCTCTAAAGGCATTCAACCTCAAACTTTGGAATCTGGCTCGGGGGTGATAGCTACAAGTAATAGTGGTTGTAGTTTGTTTATGGTTGGGTGGAGAGTCCTTGCCCTAGACTCAATTTATTTGGAAAAATGATAATATAAGTACTCTTATGTATTTGTTTTAAGTTCTAATGAATCTAGTTGCATTTTTGGATTGAAATGGTGATTATTATAAATGCATTAAATCTATGCTGCATATATGGTTTGAAATGGTGTTGCAGAACAATATTTTAGGCTTGCATCAAGATATTATGTCAATGATTGATATATTGGGTAAGGCCTTATATGATAACAAAGATTAAGTTACATTGCTAGACTAAATCAATGATCTATGTGAAATGCTTGACTGTAAGAACATAATGTGCAAAGAATAAAAACATTGAAATGGTCCATGAGGATCTAGGCTAAAACAAGGCAATAATTGACACACATATCTCTTTTATTAATGTGGAGTGATTGCATAGGAGACTGGCTATCGACCTATGTTACAATGTATGAGGCATGTATTGATTCCTAGGGAAACTCCCTTTCACAATTCTAGGAACTCTTAATATTGCATAAGGGCTTCTCCAGCCTTGCATTTTCAACAATCGAGCATTTTCTGTAACACCCCACCCCACATTTACCCACTTTAACATACTTATCAGGGAAAACATGAGTTGAGAGTTACTATGCATGACCCAAATTCCAAGATGCAGTTACGGAAATGGGATCTAACTTGCCCAAACTTGGCAAACATATGAGAAGAATTTGGACAAACACTTTGTAAACATAGTACCCCTAGGTCATGAATGCATATCTGTACAAAAACTCATTAAGTTCATGAAAGAATCATCAAGAAGGTTCACTACCCTCTCAAGCTAGATGCATCAAACATGAGTTAGCTCTTGCATTCATATAACCATTCAATAAATTATCAAGCCATGAAAAAGATCCATAACAACAACAAAATATACAACAAGAATAAACCATGCTTATAACCAACATTTAACCAGAATGAATCCATGACAAACCAATCATAAAATCATCATAATAACCAATGTATGTGCTCATTGATCTCAATAAGAAATAACACATAATAACATATGCGAATGCCAACCAAGTAAGGGACTTCCACGTACCACCTGACCATAGATTTGGCTGGACCAAATATTTCTTTCATCCAATCACCTCCATGCCATATTCCAAGCATGAATGTGGGTTCACATGGGATAAACAAAAAAAACCAACCAGGGAATCCAGATGCTAAACCACCTCTATCCTCAACCACAATGACTTCACCTCAACTGGTCCAAAATCACTAACACCAAATAAAACTTGGATGCCTCTGAATTCCTTCACCAACTCTATAGGAAATTTCCTGTCTCCACCCATTGGTCAATAGTTCCAGGAGAAATCCCATCTCCACCCTTGACCATTGGGAATTTTCCTAAGACCACTTCAACTAAGATCCAAGTCTACTGACCATCCAAATCTTAATCAAATAGGGAACCCACTACATCATGGCTATCCGGGAAATGGCAAGGCAAGGTTGGAACCACTATCAATCCAGGCAAATCCCATGCATCCAAATCTCAGCAAGGAAATCACACATGCAACCTGTTACCTACAATGTAAAATTGTTGTAGCTGTTGTTCCAAGATTTTCCTTGCCCTCCCTTGCTTTCCTTTACTTTATTTCTTGTCCAAGTGCTTCCTCTTCCTTCTCTTAGAGCTCTATTTCTGAAAGTGGTCCCAAGCTAGAATTGAAAAAAGATGTGAATTGTTTCTCTGATGCCTTTCAACCATTGATGTCTAATCTCTTCGTTTCCTTTTTCCTTTTTTCTTCATTTTCCTTCAGTTTCTCTCTAATTTCCCTTGCATGCATATTTGTGTCTCTTCATCTTCCTTTTCTCCTATTTTCCTTTATTTCCTTAATTAAATGTCAATTATTGCCTCTTGCCTTTGCAAAATTCCATAGCCATTAATTAACCATAAGTGACCCCCAATGTGATGTTTTTCCCCTCATTCAAATTGGAATACTTGTCCCATGGCATTGGTTGGTTTTTTCCTTTTTACATGGAAATATAATCTGGGGCTTTTACAAACCCCTCCCCCTTGGGGGAACACCGTCCTTGGTGTTCTATGGCACTTATGACTAGAAAAACATACTGCTTATGGAGCTTAATAAATACAACTCGATGCAATATTTACAATGACAATTGCTAAAAACATGACACACATATCGCTTATTGGAGCTTTATAACATAGCTCGATGTGATATTTACAATGAAAATACATGTATACTTATGCACATTTGTTTCAACCAACAAATACACATATTTTTTATGGAGCTTTATAAACACAACTTGATATAGTATTTATAATAATATACACATATACATATGCACATTTGCTTCAACTAGAAAATAAAAGGATATGATGCCCGCATTTGCAATAAGTGAGTCTAGAGGCTCACACCTTCACCCTCAAAGTAGTACCAGGATTCATCTCCTTCCTAGGAAGTCCATAATCCACTACCAAAACCAAAATCTATCTGTAATGTCCAACACTACAATCCTTGCGCTACTTGTTCTCTCAATGAAAAGTTACCGACTCATTGTTCCCAGGCACAATCCCAATGTGTTTTTGATTCCATATGGTAATGTTGATAACCAAAACAAATATACTCCCCAACCTTCACTTATCTGCTTCCCAGTTCCTCAAGAAATTTGGTCACCCCCTTCGCTGTAATCACTCACTTTCCAAGTTCCCCGACATCCCCTTCTTTGCTTTCCAATCCCTCAGGCAATCCATCCCTTGGCAAGGTTTCCTCACATCAAAAGGTCCAAAAACCAAGGAATATCCCTGACTCAAAACCATCATACCAGTCATAACATGCTCATGGAAATGAATGGACACTATTGGGTACTAGTTTCCCACAATGACCCTGCTCCTGAATTCTTTACCAACACACAATTGCATGTTCCAATTCCTTTTACCGTTGCTTCTAACACTCTTACAGTAAGTTCCAACCACCCCAAAACAGGAATTTTCCATGCTTTCTTGTACCAAGCACATAATTTCCATTAAACTCAAAAGGAATTGTAATAAATTCAAATTATACCTCATTAATAGCTCATAAATAATGTACACTTGCAATTCTGTTTAATTCTTGTCACGAAAAGTCAAATTAACTCCTTGATCAAATCATCACATATAAACATATCACATCCAGCTAGTTCAAATCTCAACCATCATAATCAGAATCCTAGATTATGTTCATAATTTTGAAATTAAAAAAATGAAACAAAATGATGATACTTATATTTCAAATGGTTGTTTGCTTCTATTTTTGTTCTTTGTCCTTTCCATACACTCACTAGATCAATTGCCCAAACCTGGAAAGCTCCCAATACCTTCTCTTCTCTTTGACCACATACACACATTGGATCGGTTGCCAACCCAACAAGCACTTAGTTCCTTCTCTTCCATATGCAGTATCAACAACAAGGGCATCTAGGGAGTATACTGCCTCTACCATCAATATCAACAACTCAATATTGGTCTCTTCCCAAGCTGTCCAGGGCTCCTGGGACTACTATCTTAACCCACATCCTCTAGGGAACCCAAGTTGTTACAGGGCTCCAACTCACAACCTCTAGGGAACCCAAGCTATTAAAGTGCTCCAACTTGCAACCTCTAGGGATCGAGAACCAATCCCCTTCACAGCACATACACATACACAATGTACAACACAACACATACATGTACACAAAGTACAACACAAATAATACACATGTCACAATACAAGGACTACACATGACACAATACATGTACACAATGCAACATGTACACCATGTACAAAACAATATTATTGCACATCCATAGACCACATCTTCTCTAATAGGCTCTTTCCCTAGTGTTTTTCCCACTAGCCTTACCCATGCTTTACCTTACTGCGTGCATCCACAACCCAAGTCCGAATTTTATGGCTCTTTCCACTATCCTTACTCGTCCCAACATGCTGCAAATCAAACTACTTTCATTCCACTAATGTATCCTTCAACATTGATTGTCCATAACATAAACATAGGCATGATTATAAGCACATAATATCAAAATCATATCCACATGATGCTAAACTCATAGACCTTTCAGGGATACCTTCCCACTTGATTCCTCATAAAAACATGAACCTTTTCATGCCATTCACCTACATAAAGCAATAATTCTTCCACAAGAATGAACCCTGACGACCTTTTCAGACAATTACATACATACATACATACATATACATAAACATAATACATATACATATACATATACATATACACATATATAAACATTGGCACAACCGTGATCACAACACAATTACCAGTGTTCATAAGGTCAAGGTTAAGAGAACTTCTTTTATCCATGAAACACATGCACAATATTGATAACAACAGTTCCTAACTTAGCCAAGGCATCTGATACCTCAAATCCATTTACTTTACCTTTCTCAATTTAACCCTTTCTCATGAATGTCCAGCCACTGTCCATTTACCCCAATGGACCCAACCAACCCAATTGGCTATCATATTCTTGCCTTTAGTGGCTCTTTATTCATGCAACGAGCTTCATCAAGGTTTTATATTACATGTTGGGTTCCACTCAGGTCTCTCGAGCTCTATTAGTTTTCTTCTTTCACCAACAAATTCCCAAGAACCTCAGAACATAAAAGGCAAGAGCAAGAAGAAAAGATAAATAAAACATAGAAATCAAAACTACAATACAACACCACAGAGAAAGTGGCATGGCTATGCACCAATCATAGTCAAAATCATAAATCAAGAGAAAGTAAATCATGAAACACTAAAATCACAAAGCTTTCAACATACGCCACGAATCAATCCCCATGATTTCCCAATGCTTCCAAGGGTTCATAAGTAAAATCTCAACTCGAGCCTTCTTCAATATTTTATGACAGTCTCTTTTGCCCTGCAATTCCCTACATCATGCAACATTAACCCATGCCTTTACAAGATTATAACTCAACCTCTTATCTCAAATATCAATCTTAAGATAACAACATATCAAATACATGTTCATGAATATAACACATATCCACATAATGTTAGACAAAATCAAGGTTAAGAAAACTTCTTGTATTCATGCAAAGCACTCATTCATTTGGAAATGCAGTTTCCAAATGTAGCTAAAGGAATTCTCACCCAATTCCTTTCCTTTACCTTTTTACCTTGCTGCAATTGAGTCTTATTATGTGCTATCACATTCCCTAATTGCTAGTTATATAAACAAATCAATTGTTACCTTGTCATGCTAATACCAAGCATGTTGCCCGACAACTATTCACACATGTCAGCCAAATGTTCCAAAAATAAAGACATCGTGTCTATTAATTTGAAATCAACCTTTACCAAGACTAACAACGATGTCATAGTCTGCAATCAAATCATAGTCATTAGTCATAGTGATACATCTA
This sequence comes from Pinus taeda, assembly GCA_000404065.3. Classification (NCBI taxonomy): domain Eukaryota; kingdom Viridiplantae; phylum Streptophyta; class Pinopsida; order Pinales; family Pinaceae; genus Pinus; species Pinus taeda. The sequence continues at coordinate 110,930 of APFE031500967.1, forward strand.
ACACCCACTTGCACTCAAGTGCATATCAGTTGTCTCAACACATATTGTGTTAATATCTCAACACATATTGTGTTAATACAAATGTCTTAAAATAATACAATTGCCTTAAAACAAGATCATTCCTTCATGCAATATCATAAGCACATACTCATATCATGCACTCAATCAAGCATTCAAACAACTTGTAAACATACCCCCTTACCATCCATGGTCCACACTAAGGTAGAAGGAGGCAACTATTATAATGGGTCGATCTCCAATGTCCAATTATGGAAATGGGATCTCCAAAGCTCTACTAAATTTAACTACACTTGCCACAAATTGATTTTCATTTTGCATACATTTTGTATGAGATCAAATAAGAAACATTTTACTTATTCCACTTGTCACATACTAGCTGAAAACATGGCACATAATCATCCCACTTTTCCATTCCTTTACATACAACTTTTCAAATTCCTTGCATGTAACTTTTCAAATTCCTTGCATGTAACTCTTCAAATTATTTGCATGAAAATAGGCACAGATAAGCTACAACCATATTATCACACAACAATACTATCCCATCCAAAAAACAACATTTTCTTCAAACAACCACTATATTATTACATTTTCATTTAAGCATTTCTTCAAACACTTTGCATGCAAACTAATATAACAAACTCTTTGCACACAAATATACATATATCAACTATAACAATACTATCCCAAACCACAAACAACATACTCATTGGGACATTTTATCAAACAATTTGTGTGCAATGAATCATTGAACCATTCAAGCCTTTCATCAAACACTTTGCATGAAAACTAATATGGTGAATGATTCAATGCATATCTCCTAAAATGTAGCAGTACAAGACATGGAAACTGAACCATAGGATTAGTGGGTGCTTCCCTCACTATGGGTCAAGTTTCAACTTCTAGAAACTCATATCTGAAAAGTTATAACAATACCAATACAATCATATTTGGTGCACAATTCTAGGAGCATTCAGGAAGCTTGAATTCAACTGGTCATATCTCCTAAAATATAGTGGCCCAATATTTGAATTTTTTTTATCATAATATAATTGGGATTTCCCCTCACCGTGGACAAATTTTCAGCTCCAGGGACCTTCTAGAAGAAAATTTATAACAAAAATTACAACATGGCCTAGTTGAGGCATGATTTTAGGAGCGGTCAGAAGGCTCAACTTCCTTTTCTCATATCTCCTAAAATATTGCGACCCAATATATGATTTTTTTTACCCATGATCAATAGGATTTCCCCTCAATGTCGACAATTTTTAATATTTTGGAGCCTAATAGAAGATAAGTTATGACATAAATTCCATGTGATTTGTTTAAAGATGCATTCTGGAAGGTCATTTTCCTCAGATCATAATTCCTAAATTGTGAGCCAATGTCTGAAATTTTAAACACATTATGAGTGGGATTCACCATCAACGTGGACAAATTTTAAGCTTCTTAAAATCCAGAGAAGAAAATCTATAACAAAAATGAAATCAATTGCACTCTTTGATCCCTACATGTTCACATGAACACATTAACTTTCACAGCCTTGTATTTCAATTAATCACTAGAGAAATTCAAAAAACAATAACCACTTGCACCCAAAAAGCAATCATTCTCAAAATAGCACAAATATCCAAATTTCAATCTCTAAAGGTCTAGTGCAAAACCTTTTATCTTCATTTCATCTATGATAGAGCCCATCCAGTCCAAGTGTTTGAACCTGGAAGCTCTGAGACCACTCTATAAAACCCAACCCCACATTTACCCACGTGAACATACTTACCAAGGTAAAAATGAGTTGAGTGTTACTATGCATGACCCAACTTTCAAGATGCAATTACGGAAATGAGGTCTAACTTGCCCAAACTTTCCAAACACATGAGAAACATTTGGACAAACACTTTGTAAACATAGTATCTATAGGTCATGAATGCATATATGTACGACAACTCATCAAGTTCATCACATAATCATCAAGAAGGCTCACTTCCCTCTCAAGCTAGCTGCATCAAACACTTTTTAGCTCATGCATTCATACAACCATTCAATAACTTATCATGCCATGAACAAGATTCATAACAAGAGAACAATATACAACAATAATAAACCATGCTTATAAACAATATTTAGCTAGAATGAATCCATGAAAAAAAACCATAAAATCAACACAATAACCAATGCATGCGCTCATTAATCTCAATAATAAATAACACATAATAACATATGAAAATGCCAACCAAGTCAAGGACTTCCACATTCACCCGACCATAAATTCGATTGGACCAAATCTTTCTTTCAACCAATCACCACCGTGCCATATTCCAAGCATGAATGTAGGGTCACATGGGATAAACCAAAAAAAAACCAGCTAGGGAATCCAGATACTAAACCACCTCTACTCTCAACCACAGTGATTTCACCTCAACCAGTCCATAAAGCACTAACACCAAAACAAGCTTGGATGCCTCCGACTTCCTTCACCAGCTCCAGACAAATTTTCTTGTCTCCACCCATTTGTCAAGAGTTCCAGGAGAAATTCCATCTCCACCCTTGACCCTTGGGAATTTTCCCGAGACCATCTCAACCAGGATCCAAGTCTATTGACCATCCAAAGATTTATAAAATAGAGAATCCACTACATCATGGCTATCCAGGAAATGGCAAGGCAAGGTTGAAACTACTGTTAATCTAGGAAAATCCCATGCCAATGACAACAAAATAACCGAAGAACCACATGCATGTACCATGCATCCAAATATGAACAAGGAAATCACACATGCAACCTATTATCTGTAATGTAAACTTGTTGTAGATGTTGTTCCAATATTTTCCTTGCGCTCCCTTCCTTTCCTTTGTTTGCTTTCCTGTATAACAACTTCCTCTTCTTTCTCTTAGAGCTCTATTTCTGAAAGTGACCCCAATCTATAACTGCTAAAGTCATGAAATGTTTCTCTGATGCCTTTTTATCATTGATGTCTAGTCTCTTCCTTTCCTTTTTCCTTTTTTCTTCATTTTTCTTCATTTTCTCTCTAATTTCCCTTGCATGCATATTTGTGTCTCTTCATATTCATTTTCTCCTATTTTTCCTTTATTTCCTTAGTTAAATGCCAATTATTACCTCTTTTCCTTTGCCAATTTATAGAGCCATTAATTAACCACAAGCGACTCCCAATGTGATGTTTTCCCCTGATTCAACTTGGAATACATGTCCCATGACATTGGTTGGATTTTTCCTTTTTACATGGAAATATAACCTGGGGCTGTTACATTTTCGTTCTAGTGGTGTTTGTGCTGAACCTTCTTTCATTGGACCCCGTCACCTGTACCATGTCTTGGAGTCGAATTCCCTAGATGTCTTCGAAAAGTGCAAATGTGTAGCAGATGAAGGCACGATACACTATAGGGCCACTAGGAACCATTAAAAGGCCTCTTAGCCTTGCATTATCAACAACCCAGCTTCTTGGTCTAGGGGCACCGATGCTGATGGCTATGCATCACTGCTAGTAACCATATTCCCTTAAGACCCTTGAGTGGTGCCATAGATCTGCTTGCAGGCTTGCTTTAGAGCATGGAACCCCTAGCATGTGGAAGGAGAGGTGAGGTCACTTCAGGAGTTCTTTGCAAATCTTTAGCAATGGATGACCAACGGATCAGTAACACGGACATGCGATGGATTCCCTATCCTAAAATAGGGAACACCCAAGGGCCAGGAACACATCACAGTTTCCTGTTTGTGAGCTCAAGAGAATATCACTAGTGGGTGCTTAGCAGGCAATGATGGGCATGGTGGAACATCGACGTAGAACTTTTCGACCGTAGAACCATCGCATTCGAGCTACGAAAGGAACCATGTTCAAACGTCTGAGTATGCACAGAGTGAGGTAGCGATGAGGTCAGGTGGAATGGTAGACTCATAAGTTCATTTTGGTAAACTAGTGTGATTGGCCGGATGGAAACCCTAACCGTGAAGGCTTCGTATTGGTGCACTTAGTTTCCTCTTATTGCGATAGGTCGAGAGGGAGAGGACGTAACTCGGGATAGTACCCCTAAGGTTTGTTTTACACAACAGCGGGATCGACCAGGATGACATCAATTGGGATGAGTTGGATGAAACACAAGCTTGACTGTCTTACCATTGGTTAGAGGTGGTGCCCACAAGACAATACAACTCGATGGTTCAATCCCGAAAGAAATAAAAGCACGCACAAGTAAAGAAACACGATGACATGCCACCATGTCCAAGAGGGCTTGTCTGGTGCGATGATATGTGGAGGTGAGGCCCACTAGTGCACGTAGGCTCATGGTATCACTTGGAAGGCATAAAAGGAAATAATAATGTGAGATCTGGGATAGAATAAGTAGGATGATGTAAGTATGGTCATATGGGCAGGCACATAAGCTTAGTTGTTACGACATTAGTCAAGGGGTGAACCCACCCAACCACTTAACTCGACGCAATAACCCCGAAGGCCTTCAAACGCCAAAGAAATAGAGAGATAGGGTGACATGGCAAAGGGCTGAGGTGGAAAGTTGGTCAGCATAGTGGACGAAAGGGGAGAGGAGGCTTTACAACCCCGCCATACACATGATCCTGAAAATATCCCATTAGCTAAGAAGAGGTCCTACTTGTCGAGTAGCCCGACGAAATGGTCCCGAAAGAATAAAGGAGTGAAGCCAAAGGATCATTAGGTTGTAGAGGATGGGACGATGTGGAAGGGACACCACACCAACGAACAACAAATATCCTCAAATATTAGACGATGGGGATTGTGTTGTGACACCCCCTCCCTATGATTCCAGTAGGGAAGAGGGAGGGGTGGTGCAACCGTTGAGGTCCATTGGTGGAGATACAACTATTGTGGGTCATTCGATGAGGGCCTTGAAAGCAAGAGTTGGAACGTTGTTTGTGACTCCCCTCCGAAAACTTAATTGACAAGCACATTACCTCACACAAACTGTGTATTGGGAGCACCGTTGGACGAGGGCCATTGGATTTATGAAGTGTTAAGATCGACAATGGAGTGTAATGTTGGTGGGGTACCTATATATATATATATATATATATATATATATATTAATATATATTATAGAGAGAGATGAGAGAGAGAGAGAGAGAGAGAGAGAGAGAGAGAGAGAGAAGTTATCCCTCTTCTGGGAAGACAAGGAGGGTAAGATTAACAGAGGAAACCACCCCATGGGGTAAGATGGGTGTGGTTGTTACAGGTGGTATAAGAGCATCCAGGTTCAACACTTGAACTCGATGGGCTCTATCATGGGAAAGTAGCAGCAGGTTCCTGAGTAATGGGGGTTTCATGATGATTTTAGAAAAAATAATAAAACAAAGGTTTAGGTGTTAAAAGTTGGTTGTAAATGATTATGACATGCATTATTGATGCATTTACATGGTGCTATAATTATATGGCATGGTTAAGTGTATGATTTCTTTAGTGTATCATTACCGTTCGTCATATGCCGAGCCGTTCCATGCTTGGGAGAATATGTATGTGACTATTAATATGATGCGAGGAACCCTGGGGAAACTCCCTATGCTTCTTGCATTATGTATATTTATGAAATTTGTATTTATGTGTATGCTAGCTAATTAGGGTGCGAGGGTTCTATGGCCTGGTTGGCATATAGTGTAATGGTTATTATGTTTATTTGGGGTGTTTTGTCATCAATGGTTAATTCTTTCTCATCATACTGGAACTAGATGAACTCAAAGGTAGGGGTCTTGTGTGGACATTGTAGATGCAAAATCTGTAGCTTGCTAGAGAATGATGTGCTTGATGACTGTCTTCTTATGTTGGTTGCTTACTTGTGCAAGTGAATGCTAGGTGTAGCATTATGATGGATCTACTATGCGATGATTGAAGATTGTACGCATACCGAAGATGCATTTGTAAATGTGATAATTGTTGCTTATAAGATGGCAGGTGTTCATGGGAAATGTGGTTGGGAAATGGTGACTGAATTTAATTAATGCTAATAAGTTTGGGTAAAAGATTGATTCCTTCGTACCTATAAAGGCATGATTGTAAACAAGCCAGTATATATATAATTTTTGAACAAAATGCACACATTGGGGTCTTAGATTTTGAGACATGTGACTAACGTTTAAATTGAGACTCATATGTGCATGTGAATGCTTGCATGATCCTGTGATTGCTTGAGTTGCATATGATGGTTGTTACCATTAACTTTATAT
>APFE031500967.1:117877-130933 GCA_000404065.3 Pinus taeda
TATATATGTTGGATGGGAACATCCAATGGCCCATATACGATATAGTTCCTCAAGAGATTAGAAGTACGATGTTGCGTAACTTTTATGAAGCCAAGTGACTGATAAATACTTTGTTGCATGTATTTTTTATAGCAACAAATATCATGGCAGTTATTAACTAGTTGCATGAGCATAGTGCATGCTGACTGGGACAATGATATGAAATATGATAACTTGAGTGGTATGCAGGCCCTATGAGGCATCTGTGTGAAGATGACAATTATAAGTATGATAAATGTTAATATAACATGAGATTTTTCTAATTGATCCTTTGAAGTTGTAGAGGCCACACTATTATTTTAATCAACTTTTGAACACGAAGAATTTGGCCCCCTTATCAAGGTTAAAGATTGAACTTTAATTTTTTCTTTGGCATGATGATGATTATGAACAATATTAATACACATCCATTGCTAAAATTTGAAAACAAGCTTATGTATGTGCTAACTGGTGCCCTGGTTTATGTTACATGGGTGATGATTATCTTAAGGATGCATGACAACTGCAGGCCTAACATCATAAAGATGACAACTGAAATATGTGTCATTAATTTGTTTTGTGAATTAATAGCTGAGTGTATGTGGTAGAACATAGCAAGACTTAGTGGTAGTGAAAGGAAACATGTATTGTGGCATTGTGTGACAGGATATAGATCAAACCCATCAAGAATGAGGAAGAGGGATATCCCTTCAAAAGAAAAGAACCTTCAAGAATCTAGAGTTTGAGCTCAAAGACTTGGAAGATGAATTGAAGATCTATTGGGAAAAACTTTAAAAACCCACCTGGAAATAATAAGAACTATTTGGGTGGGAGGTTGTGCTGCAAAAGTAGTTGCGAGAGATGACATACCAAGATGGATACTCAAAAAGGAAGAATGGTGATAGTACGAAGAGGCCTCATGAGCTTGAAAGGGACAAGATGTTCTCTGATTGGAACTATGGAGAAGAGCATCAGAAAAGGGACTGTCCCCACAAGAAGAAGAAGAAAGACGGTAATAGCCCCTATGAACCACATGGACATGAATCAACAATGCAGTATGTCAAGAAGGAGGAGGCACTCTCTCAAGCTCCTTGGCACACACATATATGTTTTGGAAAGGTCCCTTGTGAATTTTGAGGAATATAAGACTTTAAGGTTGCTGCTAGCCTTGTAAAAAAGTCTTGAACTAATGAGGTGTATGAATACACTCACACACACACATATACACTTGTATGATGGTTGAGAGTGCCACGAATGCTGGAATCATGGAGATTGAGTTGATTTTTGTGTATTGATTTATTTAATGCTTATGTGTTGTGGCTTTAATTTCTTAACTTCATTGATTGATATCATTTTGGTTTTAGACTTGTGCATGGCCATGCTGGGTTATGGTCTTGGTTATCATGACGTTTTGGCCTTGTTTTTTTGAGGCTGTTTTTGCTTGCATTTTTGTGTATGATTGTTGTCGAGAATATCATGTCCCTTCTTAGTAATTGCCTTTGTTCTTCCTCTTGCATGGGCTTTCAATTTGAAAATTTCGAATTGCTTGGTTGTGGATCTTGGAATAAGGAGGTTGCATGGTAGGAAGGCCACAAAATTTGGGAAAAAGGAAGCGATTGATAAACATGAAGGAAAACATGTTGAGTAAAGTTCTAGGTAAAATGGAACATTATTGGGCAATGTACATGAACAAAATAACAAGTAAAAATGAAAACAAAAGCAGAGTGAAAGGGTTACATAATGCATGCTTGGCCACAATCAGGAAGTCATCTAAACTCTATATTTATTTGGCACAAGCTAATGGTTGTTGTGGCCATGATTAAGTAATGAAAAAGTATAATGTTTGGTTGATCCCATGAGAATAATGGACAAAAATATGTCTACCCAGGAAAATGGCAAGAAGGGAGTTCTCTTAACCCTTGAATATACTTGCACGGGTACTTATATATTGCATATATGATTATGTTGATGGATACTTGTATATTGCACACATGATCATGTTGATAGATATATATGTATATACTTATGTATATATATATGTATATTCTCCTTCATAAGGGGGCATTTCAATTACTTCCATGGAATCCTCTCCAGGTACTAAGATTATGGCCTTTGATTGGAGTAGACTGAGAGAGCCTCCTCTTGCTTCTTCCATCCCTTTCTAAATCATTGCGAAGGCTTATGGTAAGAATATGAATGTCACAATTGTAGATGAAGGTGCTTCTATTAGTGTTTTATCATCGTGTCTAACAAGGCTATCAGAGGTCACTTGAATGAAAATATGACTGCTAAAAAAAAAAGGTTGCTATTATTGGTGATATGGATGGCACAAAAAGATTCCCACTGTGATGAGAAATTTATTGGGCAGGAAGGAAATTATGCTCATTTATGATTATGTGAACATAACCCTTACATTGTGCCCATGTAAAGGTTAAGAACATGGGAAAAACGAATGAGGAAAAATGGCCTAGTTCACATGCATGGAGACAAGGTGGTATTTGGATTAATTGTGATATTGTGTAACATGATATGTCATGTGTATATGTGTATTTTTTGTCCATGTGCATGTGTTGTTCATGGGAATAGGGTAAATTTGTGTTGTGCTATACGTTCGTTATGTCGTATCATGTGTATAAGTGTGTGTTGTGCAATGTGTTTAGGGAAGGCAAGCATGGGAATGTCTGGACCTGTGTGTTGTGTATGTGTAAAGTGTTTATGTGTGGGCTAATGTGGGCCTGTGTTTGTGCCAGGCATATATGGGATTGTCTGTGCTTGTTTAGCTGGAAAGGAACGTATAAATGGTAATGAGTACAACTCTTATCGACATGATACTACTTGGATGGTAGTGCAAGGTAGTGAAAGGGCTTATATATATATATATTATATATATATATTTTATAATATAAATATATATATAATATATATATATATATATATATATATATAATATTATATATATTATATATATATATATAATATTATATATATATATATATATAATTATATATATTATATATTATATATATATATATATAATATATATATGCCTTGGAGTGGAAGTAAAAAAGAAGAGAAGGCATGGGACCAATTCGGTGTGTGTACATGGTCAAAATGAAGAGAAGACATTGTGTGATTTCCATATTGGAAATCAATCCGGTGTGTGTACATGGTCAAAGCGAATAGAAGGCACTAGGAACTTGCCAATGTGTGTAAAGGAAGTAGCAAGGAACCAATTAAGATAGCTATTAATATTTCATTGATTTATGAACCTTTAAATTACAAATCTAAATCATGATGGTTTGGGTTATGAGCTCACTTAGTTTTGTTATGATAGGAATTGAAGTAGAATTCCAAGTTCACCTCATGGATAAATTACTAATGAGGTATTCTTCAAATTTATTAAAATCCATTATGACGATTTTGACTGAATTTATGTGCTATGATGTAGGAAGGCATATAAATTTATCGGGTTGGGTGGTTGGAGCTAGCTACAAGATTGATGGCAACAACAAAAAAATAATGGAAGCATGTGGCAGTACGTCAGTGAAATATTTCAAGAACGAAGCCATTGTAGGACACCAACACTCAATCATGCCCATTGATTACCATGAAGGATGTTATGACCGTAAGATAGTTTTGAAGGCAATGATGTGCCTTGGATTTGAACTCCTTGTGATGTGAGGAAGTGAGGAAGCCTTGCTAAGGGATGAATCGCCCTAGGGACTAAGAAGAAGAGAAGGGGATGCCTGAACTTGGAAGGTGAGTGATTACATGGAACAAGAGTAACCAAATTACCTGAGGGATTGAGAAGCGAAGAAGGGAAGAACGAAATATAAAATTTGGGTTTTTTTTGTCAAGGGCATGGTTGATTGGGGTCAGGAGTACATTAGGGGTGTGCCCAGAAACAATGAGCTGCAAACTGTTCGCTGAGGGAGTGAATGGATCAAATTAGCAACAAAGAGAACAATCCAAGTTGGATTGAACACCTCTAAAGGCATCAAAAGACTCCAATAGGGCCATTGTGAAAATGACTAAATTATGACTTAAAGTCTATCATACTTTTATCTGATAGTGGAATTCTAACCGGATGATTATCATACCTTGTTTTTTGGTTGAAGCAAATGCATAGAGAACTGTAGATGATGTAAAGGGTTAAGTCTATAAAGCTCCATGAAACAACATGCCTTTCTTCCAAATATGTCCATTATATATGTGTCATTGAACACAGAGGACGATTTTCCCCCAAGGGGAGGGCTTTGTAACAAACCAAGTTCTCATCTTTATGTATGTATGTAAATATTTTTATAAATTAAAAAGGTCAAGAAAGGGACATAGATTCCATTGCTTGAGGTAGGATTGCTTGAGGGAATTGTTGATTTAAATGTTAGTCCTTGGTTGGCTAAGGGGATTACTTGCTTGGGATGTTCAAGGTTCCTTGTTGCAGGAATCTAAGTTGTTTTGATAGTCTTTAAAGGCTAGGTGTCATGCCTTAAATGGACTAGTTCTCATAATTAAATTGGGCTGCAAGAGAAGTATGCAGGCCCATGTTGCCTTAGAATAAAATTTACAAGGTAGGGAGGACAAAAACTATGAATATTTGACTATGCTAGAAGCAAGGACAGTGGGAGGAAATCACTATGCAGGAGAGAAAGAGAAAGAGGGGGGCTCTCATTCGGTTCTCCAATTTGACTCTCATTCAACAAGGGGGGTAGAGAAGAGGGAAAGAGAAGGTAGTTCAACCTCATTCACTGACTTACACATTCACACACACTTGATCGACATTTAGCAACATAACAAGAGAGGAGAGGCAAAAAAAATAGGATTGGGAGCCACGTTGCCGAGCTCTGAGGAGAGCAACAAACCAACTAAAGAACCTTAATGAAATTTGGCTGGGCATAAGCATTCAAAGAGAGTAGTGGGTTGCCTTGGGAACGAAGGTAGAGTGGCCCGGTGGTGCTCTGGTTCAACGGTGCACTTGTTGAAGGTTCCCCTCTGAAGGCACTCCACTTCAAGATTTGGAATCCATCTTGGGGGTGATAGCTACAAGTAATAGTGGCTATAACTTGTATATGGTTGGGTGGAGAGTCCTTGTCCCAGACTCAGTTTCCATGGAAAAATTATAAGATAAGTACTCTTATGTACTTGTTTTAAATGCTAATGAATCTATGTTGCATTTTTGGTTGAAATGGTGTTTCATTTCTAGATTGAAATGATGATTATGAATGCATTGAATCTATGCTACATTTTTGGTTTGAAATGGTGTTGTAGAACAATATTTTATGCTTACATTAATATATTATGTCAACGAATGATATATTGTGCAAGGCCTTACATGATAACAAGTATTAAGTTACATTCCTGGACTAAATCAATTATTTGTGTGAAATTCTTGATTGTAAGAACATAATGTGTAAAGAATAAAAGCATTGAAAGGATCAATGAGGATATGGGCTAAAACATGGCAATAATTGACACACATGTCTCTTTTATTAATGTGGAGTGATTGCATAGGAGACTATTTGTTTAACAAGGTTTGTGTGGGTGATTGTTTGTGTGTGTGTACACTAGTTACCAACCTGTGTTACAGTGTATGAGGCATGTATTGATGCTGAGGGTAAGTCCCTCTGGTAATTCTATGAATTCTTAACCTTGCATCGAGGCTTCTCCAACCTTGCAATTTTAGCAGTCGAGGGTTTCCGTTCTAGCGACGCCAATGTTGAACCTTCTTTTGCCAGACCCCATTACCTATACCATGTCTTGGAGTTGAATTCCATGGAGGTCTTTAATAAGTGCCACTGTGTAGCCGATGAAGGCACGGTGGGCTATAGGGCCATTGAGAACCATTAAAGGCCTCTTAGCCATGCATTATCAACAACCCACCTTCTTGCCCTAGGGGCACTGACGTTGATGGCTATGCATCACTACTAATAACCATACACCCTTAAGATCCTTGAGTGGCGTCATAGAGCCACTTGCAGGCTTGCCTTGGAGCATGGAACCCATAACATGTGGCAGGAGAGGTGAGGTCACTTCAAGAGATCTCGGCAAGTCTTTAGCAATGGAAGGTCGATGGATCACTAGCATGGGAATGCGAGATATTCCCTATCCTGAAACGGGGAATACCAAAGGGCCATGAACATGTCAGAGTGGCCCTGTCGTGATCTCAGGAAGATAGCACCAATGGGTGCTTAGCAGGCCATGGTGGCCATGGCATAACATCGACTTAGAACTAGTCGACCTCAAAACCACTACAACCAAGCTTCGAATGGAACCATGTTCAAACAATGAAGTATGTGTAAAGAGGGGTAGCGACAAGACTAGGCAAAATGGTAGAATTATAAGTTCATTTGGGTAAACTAGTGTGATTGGACAGATGGAAAACCTAACCATGGAGGCTTAGTATTGGTGCTCCAAGTTTCCCCTTATTGTGATTGGTTGAGAGGGAGATGACGTGGCCCGGGAATAGTTCCCTGAAGGTTTATTTTGCATAGCAAAGGGATCAACCAGGATGATGTCATCTAAGATGAGTTGGATGACACAAAGGCCCGACTATCTTGCCATTTCTTAGAGGCGGTTCCCACATGACAGTACAACTCAGTGGTTCAATCCCGGATGAAATGAAAGCACAAACAAGTAAAGGAACAAGATGGCAAGTCGTCATTTCCAATAGGGATAGTCAAGTGTGATGATGTGTGGAGGCGAGGCCCACTAGTCCATGTAGGCCCCAAGGTCTCGCTGTAGAGGCATAAAAGGCTGAAAGACTGTGAGTGTTGGGATAGAACAAGTGAGATGACGTAAGTATGGTCATGTTGCCAGGAAGGTAAGCCCAATTGTCCCATCATTGGTCAAGGGGTAGATCTACTTGACAAGTCAGCCCGACACAATAACCTCGGAGGCCTTAAAATGCCAAGGAAATAGAGAGGCAGGTTGACATGGCAATAGGCTGAGGCAGCAAGATGGTCAACATGGTGGATGAAAGAGGAGAGGAGGCCTTGCGGCCCCACCATACACATAAGCTTGACAATATGACATTGGCTGAGAAGAGGCCCTACTTGCTGAGTCAGCCCGATGGAATAATCCTAGAAGAATAAATGAGTGCAACCAAGGGATCGCCAGGTTGGGGAGGACGGGATGACGTGGCAGGGCCACCACACTAATGAACGACAAAGATCCTCAAATATCGGATGATGGAGATTGTGTTGCAACAACCCCTCCTTGTGATGTCAGCAAGGAAGAGGGAGGGGTGGCGCAAACGTTGAGGGTCGTCGGTGGTGATGCAACTGATGTGGGTCATCTGATGAGGGCTACTAAACCAAGAGTTGGAACAATGTTTGCAAATCCCCTCCGAAAATATAACCGACAAGCATGTTATACTGGAAAAAACTGTGGATCAAGAGCATCATTGGAGGAGGACCATTGGATTTATGAAGTGTTAAGCTCAATAATGGAGTGTATTGTTGGCGGGGACGTTGACCGGTACCTATATATGTCGGTTAATAAATATATATAAAATATATATATTATATAATATATATATATATATCTATATATATATATATATATATATAATTATAATAATATTATATATAATGTAAAGTCTATATAACATGTATTGATATATGATATGTATAATAATTTAGTAATATACTATCTTAATATATTATATGTATGCTATAGTGTATATGCTATAGATATATGTATATATATGTACTATGTATATCGTAGTAATATATATATAGTTTATATATAAGTATATTATATATAAATATATATATTATAAATTGAACCAAAAGGGAAAACAAAATAATGTAAGTTACCATACTCTTTTAATAACACAAGGAGGGTTAGATTAGCAGTGGCAGCCACCCTATCGTGTAAGATGGGTGCGGTTGTTACATTGGGTTTTATAGTCTAACAAAAAAGCTTCAAGTAGAATGTCTTAACTATCGATCTTGTATATGTTAAACCAACCTAGACCCATCTTGATTCCAGATCTATCAAGCGTAGAGAGATCAAATCTCTCGAGGTGAAAACCTTTCCTCAAATTTTTCACTAAAAAAAGAGGTTTCCACCATGAGAGATTTGGTCCTCTCAGCACTTGATAGATCCAGAATTAAGATGGATCTAGGCTGGTTTATATTGAGTAGTGGATAACTCTTCCAGGGCTATGGACGCTCATTGGCAAAGGAGCAATGTCCGATTCTAGAAAGACATGTGGAAGGATATACAAAAGGAAATATAAATCCCAAATAATTAGTCTCAATTAATATTGGTTAGACCTTATTTTAAGATGGATATCATACTTGTACTCTAATCAATACCATGATTTTCACATTGTCTCGATCTCTAATCTCTAATAGTAAAGATGCAATTATTTATACATGATTTTGTACTATTCATATGAAGGATGAAACATATATTTATTCGAGTTAAATCTTTTTATTTTGATCAAACTTACATAATAATGCATTAAAATATAAATAAAGAAAGAATGATACTCACACAAACATAAAGAGATATAATAATAATAAAAGGAAAACACATATTTACTTAGAATATGAAAAATAAAGATATGTGAATAAGTAATTTTGTGAAGAACTAATTAATTACATAGAAGTTAAAATTGGAAGTATGAAAATGGGGTCCAAACAATCACTGTTTATTTAACATACTCAACCTTTAAGCAAAAACAACCGCCTTTAAAAGTTTCATGACAAAAAGGTGTTATTCTAAATATTGCAACATAATTCAATCTAAAATTTCTTTTATTTTACCGCCGGGGGATGTTAGAAGCCGCCATTTCACTGACAACCTGATTTGAAGCGTTTCCATAAGAAGGATATAGGTTGTGTGTAAAGTGTAAAGCAGTTAATAGAGTAATAATTTTTTCTTGACCCGATCTAGTTGGGTGATTACGTGAGTCTAATCACCCACATATTAATAATATAATTTCAAAGAAATTTCATATTTATGATTAGTACAGTTTATTAAATTCGCACATGCAATTTGATGGCCCGATGATATTACACGTAGCCGATTTTCCTTATGACTCCATTACCCAACTAAAGGCATCCAGTTTTTGTTCTGGTTATTTTAATGAAACAACATCCGCAATTGGAGCCGATGTTGTAACTAGATTCATCCATGAGATTTATCCTTTTATTTTTTAACTAAAAATTGCATTAAACCAAAAATGAATATATACCAAGTTTTTCATGTGATTTTTTCATAATTTTAATTAATATAAAACAAGGCGAGTTTTATATTATTTCATTAATTAACTAGTAATCCATGCTATTATTTCATTAATTAACTAGTAATCCATGCTATATCCTGTAGGCAATTACCCTAAAAAAGTAGCAATTGAGATTCACCCTTAAGGATTTAATGGTCAACATTATTTGATTCGACAATCATGACTTATATCGGGATTGAACATGTTTACTGATTAGATGTAACACCACGACCTGACGGAATCTAACCGTGATCATTCATTAGATCTAATGGTCGTGATTCATACCAGGTAAAAACTCGCACATAGGTAACACCCTTATTATTACATGATATGATCTTACAACCTGAAATTGATGAGATTGATGGTTGTAATTCACATTGCACACAAAACTAATCGAAGGTTAGGTCGTTAAAAGTTACTCGATGCATCCAATGATTAACATTGTTTTCATCGAACGATTTTCTCCAGGGGGGGGGGGACATCCCCACTGAAGAAGCAAGATGCATCCAATGATTAACATTGTTTTCATCGAACGATTTTCTCGAGGGGGGGGGACATCCCCACTGAAGAAGCAACATATACATTATATACAATCATCTGTACATCTGAATTGAGACATACATTTGTTGCGCGCAGGCAACTCAGCAAACCGGGCATCCCCGCTGAAGAAGCAACATATACATTATATACAATCATCTGTACATCTGAATTGAGACATACATTTGTTGCGCGCAGGCAACTCAGCAAACCGACGGAGCGACGATACGAGATAGCACAATATGCTCCAGAGCAGTGCTTCATGCAATGTGAATCAAACCCGGGTGAGGGGGCCACAAGCCAGCCATCCCAACCACGTGGGCTAGACGACCACCTACATCGAACGATTGATATTCAAGCAGTTTCCATTTACATTAATTTCACACCAAATCTAGTAACATAGAGTAAATATTGCATACTATCAAGATTAAATCATATTGTACATTTGAATTCATATTTATTAGGCTAATTATACTCGCATTTTCTCGTTTTATGCTTTGTATCGAGCTATTACAGTCAGAAGGTTTGTGTTTTCATTCTTGCGTGAGCTCAAAGTGAACGTAGAACTTACTATATCAACTCTTAAAAAATGAGTGAGCTCTCCAAGCCCCATTGTAGTATATTAATAGTAATCAGTGGAATTTATAGGTCTACAATGGCCACCGAACACTAAAGTGAGGTTTTCTTCAACACCTTAGTCCAGATTCATGGTACCCACGTACAAAATTTCAACATACATGAACTTAAATCCCAATTTGAGTTGAATGACCAATCAAATTGATGATGATTGCAGTAAAAAGAACAAAGGTTACAAAAAATTCAACTGATGGAGAAATGACTTCTATTCCATCCACATTAGATGAAAGTGCAGGGCCCCAGTTCCTATCTTCTTCTAACTTTGATCAAAATAGTTTTAACTTCACTGTTATTCAATTGGTTATCAAAGCTCGAACAAAGCTCATTGGTTCAAGGACCACTTCAATTAATGTTTATTAAGTCAGGTACTAGATACTAATTTGGTGGAATGGAACAAACAAAATAGAAGAGATGGT
Organism: Pinus taeda; assembly: GCA_000404065.3. NCBI lineage: Eukaryota > Viridiplantae > Streptophyta > Pinopsida > Pinales > Pinaceae > Pinus > Pinus taeda. The sequence continues at coordinate 128,720 of APFE031500967.1, forward strand.
TGCTAAAAGACTAATTGAGTCCACTTCCAGCATTAAAAGATTACAAACTCTTTTAGCCATATTTGAAGTATAGTTGAATAATGCCAGAGTGGCAGTCAAAAGCAAAGAAAATAAGATTAAAGATATGGAAAACAAGATAGTCAATTTATCAAGCTTTCCTAAATATGGGACTACTAATAAAGAGTTATTGGAGTTCAAAGACAAAGAAATTGGAGACTTGAAAGAAACCTTCAGGTCCTTTGAATACGAGATGCCATATTTAATAGTGGTATATCAAACATAAAGAAGAATAAGGAAAGAAAGTGCAATAATTATAAAGAACAATAAATGTAAAATAAGCACAACTAATTTTTTTTAAAGAATAATTTGCTAAACAAAATAAAGAGTTTGAAGAAATGGAAAAGATTTAATATCAAGATAAGATTAATGAATATAAAGCTAACATTGATAGTGTTCTTCAGGAAGACATAGCAAGGGATATTGTTACAAATAAAATAAATGTGCTTTGAAATAAAAATTGTTGAACTCGAAGAACAAATTAAAAATCAGGGAAAAGAACATCATATACAAAATTGGGCCACTAAAGTTAAGCAGAAAAATGAGGTTATTGAAGGTATCCAGACTGTATCAAAGACAAACAAAGATGAACTGTAGTATTTACATAAATATATAAAAAAATGCTACATTGGGAAAAATCACACTATCTGAGGCAAAGGGTAAAGATCTGAGAAATGATTAATGAAAGGATCACTAGAATTAAACCTTATGTAATATTCTGCATCACTTTGAGACAATCATCAACATTATACAAGAATATGGATCCTATAGTAGATGAAAGGTTGAAGGAAACTAACTGAGTTATTAGTTGTTTAAATTAATTAATGACAAAAAAGTTATAAAGTTCTTTGATTTGCCTAGTAGGGAGGAATGTGTTCTATTAATTATATCAGTTCAAAAAAGAAGAAAACCATAGACGAAATGAACGTTGAAATCCTCAAAGCCAATAAAATCATCACAAAATTTAAAACAGAATGGGGATATAATCAAAGATTCTAGATCCCATCGTTTTGGATTGATTCAACTTAGCTTATATCAGAATATCAATTTCAAGCCACACTTGAAAAATCTCAAGAAGATCAGGAATATACCCCAACTAGTAGTGAAGATGTTGTTTTTGTGCAACTGCGGGTAAATTCTCTTTGCAAGGATTTCAATGTATTGGCTCTTCTAGTTAAGATGATTCAACAATTGCCTATTGCTTCTTATCAACTCCATTATAAGCTTGGCGTAACCCATTTAAAGTTTAAAAAACAACAGTGGTATCTCCATTTGAATGGGATAAATATATAAAGTTGAAGAAAAAATTTGCTCATTCGGCTAATTATGCTATAGTTATCATTGGGCCAAGATGTTAGGGTCCCACCCTAACCCCCTTATTTATGTCATGGGATCACGTCATAGTCAAGAGTCAATAAAGCCCATATTAATATTTGTAAGTGGTTAACCTGCAATTAATGACGGGACCACAGTTAGTTGCAAATGGGCAGTAGTATTAGATAAAGGGTAAATGGGAGGTAGTATTAGATAGACGGTATTAATAAAACCCACGGTATTGGCCCATGGTATTGCATGTATGAGTCATATATAAAGGATAGAGACTCCCTGTGAGGAGTATCGTGTCTTGTTTTGTAATCGAGCTCTGCTCTATTGGAGGTTGCCCCCTCGAAGAGGCCTGTGAAAATTTCTCTCTGAGTAATAAAATCATTGCTATTCTGTGTTCTGGGTATATTTTCTTCGCATATTCTGTGTTCTGGGTATTTTTTCTCACATATTCTCTGTTCGTTATTACTTTGCAGGTTAAGAAGCATAACAAGTGGTATCAGAGCACTTTCCAGGGCTCGGTGGGATCTCCAAATTTTAGCAAATTTTTTTTTGGCTAGAGACGTGTTCCGGCGTCTTTAAACCACGGGATCTGTCATTAAGCGCATAAACCTGCGGATTTGGGGAGGCATGCACGCAGGAAATACAAGAGGTGGTCACGTCTGTTGGACTCCCTTGTAACCCCTGTGGGTACCCCTTCGAGTAGTAGCGCATTAGACAGAACCGCGCACGGACTGTCTTCCACGTACCTTCTGGGTATATAGGAAGCCCCATAGCTACCTTGAAGCCTCACCATAGATAAACCTTCGGCCGTCTTGTGGCTACAGTACACCG
>APFE031500968.1:8843-39078 GCA_000404065.3 Pinus taeda
GCTGTGTGTTTTTCTTCTGTTGAAAAGGATTCATGTACTTATGCCCTTTTCACCCTCCTAAGAAATCTCTCCATTCCATGTTATTTCAAACTAAATTGCTAGACTTTTCGCTTGTCTTGCCTCACGAAGTAATCTGTGCCTTTGTATTAAATTCTCTACTCATTACTGTCTGTTGGTCCCATACCATCCCAGAGACTCAGTCATTCATAAAACATTGCTTCTTGTATCCATATTTACTTACTAGCCTAAGATCAATATTTCATTGTAAGTCATCTCAAACCATTTCGTTTACTTATTCGCTGAGCGTGACTTGGAGAGAGCCCTCTCCTGTCCTGGTAGGGCTAGCTACCAGACTGAGCGTGGTTTGTGGTTACCCTGAATTTTGCCTTCCTTCAGCCTAAGGCAAATTTAGGTGCTAACAACTTGGACATAAGGACGTCATCCTTTGCCGAGGATTCATGCTCAAGCTCCCAATCATATTCTTCATGAATGACAATGCATGTTGGTTGTGCAACACCAACTCCATCAATAGCTTGATCCTCATTGACAACAAGTGTGGAGTCTAGAACAAAAGAACACAAGACAGTACAATCCAAAGGATCGTCCTAGTATGAAGACAAAGTTTGAGGTACAAAATGCATGTGATAACCCAATGGATTGACAACCAAGATTGTGCGAAAATAGGAAGGAGCGATGTTGGGAGGATGTGATGGTTGAACATATGTGTATGCATGTTCTCCCTCATCACTCTGCGGTGGTGGAGTTGTTTGATGAGGGGACGAAAAACAACCACTTGTGACAACGACCATGCTCGTATGTGATTGCGCAGCTCCATCACTGAAGTATGCTGAGCGGGGCTTGGGCTCAAACTTCTTCTTTGGATTGACTAATTTATTAAGACAATATTTGAATCTATCCCAAAGATATGGAAATTTCATCTTACTTTTCGGAGCTTGAAACTGCTACACATGGAAGCATTCTCAAAATTCCATAAGTGATTCATGTGGGGCCTTCCATTGTTGTAAAATTTTTTGGTCAAGAGATTCTGGATAAAAATGATGGAAAGTAGATTCAATGAGATCACAATTCTACTCAAGTGAGTGCACGTTTCCAGGAGGTAGACTGCAGCACCACCGTTGTGGGGATTCATGAAGTGGGTATGATAGTAGCAGACTAACCTCTTCTGCATTATCAAGGAATGCATAGAAGTCTTCTAAGTACTCAGGCCAGGCTACTTTGCCTTCACCATCATACGTGAATTCAGATAAGAGATCAAAAAACTCCCTCTTGATGTTGAGAGGTTTGGCATGCGAAAGACATCGTGCAGGGATGAGTGTGATGGAATCCATGATAGATGTGCAAAGGTTCAAAACAAGATGAGAGGACACAACTTGTCATATGGCCCTCCTTCTAGTGCCAGAAATGTTGATGGTGCTAGACCGACCAACATGTCAGGGGATCTTCCCGGTAAGATGTTCCAACTAGACCTCATACTATTTGGTGTCGGAGTCCCAGCAGTGGGTCATATGGTATCGCCTTGACCACGGTTGTGCGCAGAGGCAAGTAAGATGTCCCTATTGGTATAAAGGGTGTGACATATGCACCAAGTCAAGGAAGGTGCATGAACGGTTCTAACACATGGAGGGTGAGGTGAGTGCGCCCCTTGGAACCCTGTGAAAGAATGGAGTTAAGAAGGGAATGCACAAGAAAATATGCATCACAAACTGGAAGGCAAGTAAGCTAGCAATCCAAAGTGATGGTTAAACCAGCAACACATTTCAGTAATATTCATACATACATATACAGGAAAGCCATACATGCATGTGTAAGCAAACAGATACATATATCATTTAGAGTAAACAAGATAGATGAAATACAATACAACATATGCATGAAACGTGTTGGCTCTATTATATTAAGAAGTGAAAGTTTCAATAATACAATGCAACCATGACCAACCACTAGTTCTGACAGCAGAATGTTACAGTCACTACCACCTTCTCCTCTAAAGAGATGTACTAGCTCTACACAGTGGAGAAGACAAGGCTCGTTACAATACTCTCCAAGCTTTCTATAAGATACTCCTATTGGAAGCTTGGCTGACCAAAAGCCTCTACAATGAGTTGTGAGGGACTATATATAGCAAAGGGTGGGGTGGCCCTTGACATTCCCCTTTGTGACTATTCATCTACTCTCATGACTCTTCATCTACTCTATGACTGTTACATCCAACTATTGACACTTGAACTTCCACTTGACAAGATGTTACATACAATTTTCACATGTACCCATGTGAGGTAGAATAGTCTTGAGCAAGCCATGCAAGGCATCACTATGACTCAGACAACTATGGGAAGAACAACTCTTCGACATCCTCACAGTGGTCGACAGTAGTGAACTGATGCCAAGCTCGGTAGTCCGCGATGGTGTTCGTGTACTCTATGGTGACATCTTTATGGAAATGAACTCTTGCCTTTGTAGCATCTGGGTACATTGCTCTGGTAACTCTATCCAACTCATCTAATAACATGCGCATCATTGTCTTGAGTGTGGCTTGACCAATGACATACTGATGCATGGTGTCTACATTGATCACTAAGTCTGTGTTGGTGTCTATGCGCATCAACTCATCAAAGTAAGAGTCAAGCTCCAGTAGGACTTGTGCCTTCGTCTTTTCCTTGGTGAATGTCTTGATAGATGGGATCACATGTGTGTGCAAAAAAAATCCATACTCCTGAATGCCCATGCATGGGAAGCTTGCAAACTAGTGATGAGATGCAAGAGTTCTTCATAGTTCTGGATCTAGCTCCGGATGCGTGCCTTCAGCTCAACTGCTCTAGGCTTCATCATCTTGGGAAATTGTAATGGGGCTCCCTTGTATCTCATTGTCCCTGTTTGCATGTAGTCAGCAACAATATGTACGTTGAACAAGATACATTCTCTTTTAGCACATTGTTGCTACCAACCATTGAGATGGACAACTCCCTTATGCATGGTACCAAACATAGAATACAACACTCGTAGGATTGTCTCAAGGGACAATACTTCATCTAGTATCGCCTTCTTCAACTCTGCTTGGGTAGATTCTGTAACCAGTTCTCCTCCTTGCTTGGCCGTCTATAACTCCTTATCCATTCACTCGTTCTTAGATATAAAGAAGAGAACACTCATGCTAGTGGCTTTAGAATATGCTATGGTAGCATCAACCAATGTTGTTGGATGCTTGCAAACATCAGACACGATCACTCATTCCTCAATCTGCGTAGGAGATGTGTGATCATCCAGAGTAGACACTCTACGCAATTTCATAACTCTATGTTGTGAACTGTCGAAAGATATGTTGTGAATCTCTTCTTCCGAATTGTCTCTAAGGATCTCCTTGGTCACTTGGGACTTCCTCTGCTTTTGGATCTGGTGAAGTTGCCAAGTCAACCTCCTAGTTGTAAGGCATGAGGTCAATTTCTTTCTCTAGCTCTTGTTGCTCCATATCCATATCCATCTTCTCAAGTGCTTCTTCAATCTCTTGAGCGAAGACCTGATCCTATGACTGCTCACCCTGTCTGCTTGGTGCCAGTTGTCCAGATGAGTCTACTACCTGTATGGGCACAGTTTCATCTGTTTTTACATGTTGTGCCCCCTGTTTTACATGTTCTTGTTGTGCTTCCTTCTCCTGTCTATGCAACTCCTGTTTCTTTTGGAGTTTCTCCTTCAACTCATGCAAATCCTTCACTGTTTCCTCCGTCCTCTATTTTTATCTTTGCCTTTCCACGTTCCTCCTGTCGTGCTATTGCCTCTTCACCTCTATTGCTAAAGCCACTTTCTAGACAAGTGGGTCTTCTCTGAACTTGCATCTTTTCTCTTCGTCTGCGCTATCGACAATCTTTCTCTTGCCTTTGTCACGCGTCAATATGTTTACCTCTGTTGTTGCTTCTCTCCTGGATGCTGCTTCATGCTACCTCGTTAACCATTCCACAATGATCCTGACCAGTTCATTGGGCCTAGAGAAGCTGTAAAAATATCTCCATGGGTCTTCCTCTACCCAATGACATGCCCCGTGGATCCACTAAAACTGTACTCTCGCACAGTGATCTTTCACAATACAATGTGGGTCATATGGATTGAAGCTTCAGACGTCAAAAGGATATTTATTAATCTCCTCTATTTCAAAATCTGCATGGTTGAGGTTCCATATCTCGTATAACCCTATCTGCAACGGAAGAGTGGGCCAAGGTTCCTTCTTCTTTCAGTGAAGCCTAGTTGATAGGCCTTCCCAAATGTGGTATGATTCTTCTTGCATGATGAGCTTGTCCATGGAAAACTTCAGCAAAGCATGCGGAGGCTTCTCTGTGTTGTACATCGGTATGAATGTGCTGAACGGTGAGGCATACCAATCCTCTATATCGCTTAGTGGCTCCATTTTTTCCTTTGACATGCAAGGTGGATCCTACTCAAATATCATCTTGTACATCGGGGTGACAAAATGATCTGATAGTTGTGTGATAACTCCTCTGAAGCCGCATTCGAAAAATAGTTTACAATAAGTATTGACAGAGGTTTCCATCGATGTCCATGCCCACTGCATGCCCAAGAACTCCTGACGAGCACAAATTGCATCCAAGATGTAGGAGGACATGTAGATTTCTGCTTGCTGATCTTTGGGTGGCTGCCGAGCTTCTGTGACCTGTTCCTTTAGCCTTTGAGCCAACATGTCGGACTAGTTGCATGATTTTCCTTCACTGGCCAGTTGGTCCACTTCGATCACCCAACTCTATGGGAAGGTCTTCGTGCTCTCTTGGCCATACAGGTGGCATGAAAAGATGACCAAGTATTGATACACCTTTTGCAGTATATTCGTATTGTAAATCTTGTTGGGTGTCATCCTAGATTTGGCTAGCTCCTTTACACAGTTCTTCAAGATATCCCTGGAGTTGGCACTGCTAGCTTTGCTGAAGGGTGTCTCCATTGTGATCATTGGCTTCGACAAATGGTGCATCTGTTGATAATCCTACACCTTGAAGGTAGCAATCTCTTTCCCTTTGACACTGTTCAATGTCATCGTCTCGGGATCAATGTGCGAGACAATTCAATGTATCATGTTCACGCATGGGAATGTGAAATACCTGCATGCAATATGGTACAAGCCAGAATTGCGAATGTTCACATAGAATTGGCGGTCTTTGATATCTTCCCCAAATGCGTCTGAGAATGCATCATTGACCTCTTACCATTTTAGCTTGATGTCTTTGCCTACAATCAACCTGGTGTCTTCATAGATCGGAAAACTTGTAGACACTCACTCAATTGCTACTCTAGTTGCACTTCCGCTGGTGTCCTTTGACCCTACTCTCTTGGAGGCCATTGATCCTAAATTGCTGAGAGACAAATGAACACCTGCTTATCTGGAGACATGGAAACATGCATGGCATGAAGTTTGTCAGTTAAAACCAAAGTAAACTTGAGGGATGACATGCTACATACCTAGGGACTGACTGGAAAGGATTACACAATTTTCACTAAGAGGTCGGGAGACTAACTAATGGAACTGCAAAAAAGGCAATCCGGACTGTCGGGAGGCTCGTTGGCTATTGGAATTGTGCAATGTGCAATTTAGACTGGCTTTCTGGGTGTTGGGATTAAGCAATGCGCAATTTTAGTTGGCAAATGTTGTAGGCCCGAGGACTGCATTGCACAATTTTCTGGGCCAACAGTCATTGCCTCTCAGAATTTCACAAAGCAAGACTAGAGGATAGTCACTGGCCATAATTATGCATTTTCTAGGAGGAAGGCAGAGCCTTCCCTCTCATAATTGCGCAATGTTTTCTTGGTGAGGCAGAATCCGGGCCAAGGTTAACGAGACCCACCGACGAGAAATTGAAAGAAATTGAAGATGTGAATGAATGGTGATACTGAGTGTAAGAAGTGGTGAATGATCATGCATGCAAATAGTGAATACAAGATTTGGAAAACAGAACAACATGCATGTGTGTGAGACAAGTTGTTGAATCGTCGACTGTTTGTACAAAATAGTGTCATGCATGTGAGAACAATGAGATGCTAACGAAAACTGAAACATTTCTTGTACAATCTAATATGAATGCAAACAATAGCAAGAGATCACAGAAATCAAGCAAACATCACTCACACAAGCCAAAACACAAAAAGCGACAGAAATGATGGAAAAGACAAGTTAAGTAGACTTATCTGGAAATAGCTGAGTTGGATGTGTCGAAGACTCCTCAATGCATTGTGGGATGTCATAGCTCCAATATCAATGTGAAGAATGAACTCTGAGCATCGAATAAATAAGTTTGAGGCTCATTACGCGCATGCCACAAATCTAGGAAAAAGTGACACTTGGAGGAAAGGTTCTAAAACAATCTTTGCATGTAACCTCCAACTGCTAAAATTAGCTTCATAAAATATAGGGATGACTTTTGCATGTTTCTTTTTTCTATTTCAGGAAAAATAAGGCCATGCATGCAAGTAATTTTTTCTCGGTCCAAGGTGGAACCGGTCAACCTGAGGGCACATGCAACAACCTGCTTGGTTGAGGGGAAATTTTGTGCAATTTCTGGGAGGAAGCTGGGCTAGCTGTATAGAGGGATTGCACAATTTCTAGGAGAAGCATCTGACTGCTACCCAAAATTGCACAATTTCTAGGCTGAGCAGCACTGCTGGGCTAGATTGCACAGTTTTCACTCTGAAGATTGTCTGACAGGATTGCGCAGTTTCTGAGCCCAGGCGGTTGCGAGTCATATTTGCGCAATTTTTGGAGGGAATGTTGGCTCCCCTCTAGAATTGCGCAATTTCTTGAGGGAGCTGCTCAGCCAGTAGTTGGACCAAGTCTGAAGCAGAAACCTATGAGGGGAGTGAAGCAAGCTATCATGAACAGGCTGTAAAACTGCTAGAAAACCAATGAAGATCATGTACTTGGCAGTGCAAGACATGCTACTGAGGATGGATGGTAGGGAGGCTAAAAAACGAAGGTAAGGAAAAATTTTGGAGGGTGGTTTTTAGCCGCTATAACAATACCTTCATCTATTTGTAAACTCCACATCAATTCCAAATTTATTTTAAAATCAAAGTTGGTCTGGTTTTTGTTAGCTGAATTTTCATTGAACAGATCTATCAAACCAAGACTAGAGGTGTAATTGCACATATTTTCCTCATGCCAACCAATGAGAACATCATTTATGAAAATCTGGACTATACTTCTATAATTGAGAAGATATTTTCTCTTTTGTATATCTAGGTTTCTCATCAATGTTCTTGGTGTATCTGTCATTTTCAAAGGCCAAACTTGTATTATCATACAATGAGTTTTGCAAGGACGCTTCCTTTTCAGAACACATTTCTTGTCATAGTAGTCATGATTGTCATACTAGGGAGAACCTTCAAAATGAACCATATATGACTTTGAATCTATTGTTTTCCAATTTCAATTAATGGTTTCAATGCCTTAATCATCAAGGTAGTGAGATAATGTTACTTAAAACTTAATACAGTGCTCCTATATCACCTTTTCCACTTTATCATAAATTAAGCAGTCATTAACATACAAAAAATTGGACTTGTGACTATTAAATTCAATGTCGGAGATCCTTTTCTCAACACTCTAACATACAAAAAATGGGACTTGTGACTATTAAATTCAATGATGGAGATCATTTTCTCAATACTCTGGCTAGAAATACTAGCCATATTAGATTTTGAGGCACCTTCCTCAAGACCGGGTTCATCAATGCTTATTTTCTTCCATTTTCATTTTGATGAGCATTAGGGGTTTTTTCCATCAAATCTGAATAGCCAAAAAGTGTCTCTTTGATTTTGGAAGGTAGATCAACATCAAATTCATCCAAGAATCCCCTAGAATTCTCATCAGCAACAATAAGAAAGGTATCTATTTTTATTTCATCACATGCATCCATCATAATCACTGATTTGGTGGTGAGAAACCCACCCTAGCTAGATTGAAGCAAGATCATACATGTTTCACCATTGGGCGCATTGTTGTGGAAGAGAAATTTGACATTGATGCAGACTATGGCAGATTTAGGACTCACTAAGGTACTAATCTCTTGAACTATTCCACATATAAATGTGGCATGAGAATTGTTTGTAATTGCGTATTTGAATAGTGAAGTGCTAGAGATTTTGGCGTTCACTTCTCCTCCTATTGATGTCTGAAATTCCCTATGGTAAAATAATGGTCGAAATGTATTGTGGCAAGGGATATTGGAGGCTAAATTGAATGCATTTAGTCCCCCAAAATTGCTGAAGGAAATGTTGAGAAAACTAATATAGTGTGGACTTGTTCTCATTGGCTTATAGGGCATAAGTCTCTGAGAAATCCCTGGGTTTCATAGAAGAGGTTTTACAAGGGTAAAATCTCATCAAGGATGCAACACAAGTTCATTAAAATAGGATCATTCTCTTAGATGTATTGACTGTTGTTGCTAAGAATAAATTATGGGTTGATTTTACCCTCTGAGAAAGGTGTATTAGTCAAGTTTTAGAGGGTGAATCTTTGTGTGTTATTTACTAAGTATTAAGAGGGTTTATAGATCCTATATGGGCCGAGCTTCTATGGAAGGAGGGATCACTTACAAGTTGTAGTTTTCCTTGATTAATAATAGCAAGTTAGAGGGTTTTCCTTAATTTAAAAAGGGGATAATTTTGAAGAAAAGATAGGGTTGCACCAACTGGTATCAATAATATTTCATGAGATGATGGCTAAAGTAGATTTTAGAGGGTCGTGGAAGTTTGAAATAGAGTGAAAATCAACCCATACTTCTCACTATTTGCAAATAGAACTAGGATACCTATTGTGGGAGGAACATACTTGTGTTTTAGGGTTGGAAAGTGACAAAGAATAGAGAGACACAACTTTAGTCTAAGTTTGGGTGTGATTTGGACCAATAATGATCATCTACAACAGGCCATATTTCCACATCCATACAAAAAAAAGAGGACAAGTTGTAATGCATTGGTTTATAACAAAGACTTGGCCATTATCTTTGCACAAACTATTGTTGTGTTGTTATATTATTGTTGGATTTTATTTATCTTGTATTTTCAATTCCATTACATGTAAAAAAAACCAAAATATAAGTTGAAATTCACAATAAAAAAAAACAAAGCAAATAATCCAATTGTTTGATGAAATGCCAAAACCAGCAATTTTGCAAAAACAGTGAGAAGTTTCCAAACCTTGGGGGGTAAGGGGTTGGTACACTACAACAATATGAGTGCCTAAGGTATTTCGAAGTATTGAATCCATTTATGCATTAAAAATCACATTTTAAGCAATGAAAAATTAGAATATTGATCAAAATTCTATAGTTGAATTCCAACGAAAAAAAGTCAAAATGTAGAACAATTAGGCTTCACCATTATTAAGCCATCCACTAGTGTCCATATGTGTGGTCCAGGCCACCAGAATGGCATGTCAAAAAGGGATGGGCGAAGTGAAAGAATTGGGTGGCATTTTCAAATTACTTACATCTCAAACTTGGCATATAAATTGCATGAACTCTATTATGTGGTACAACTTGCCACCTCATAGTGTGTTTCTCAAAACAATATATAAAAGGGAACATCGAGTTTGGGAAATTGTCGACAGTTACATAAATCATAAGAGATAGGACTTTGTTTAAAATGTTGTGAAAGTCTCAACACCAAGGGAGAGAAAATCTTTCAAAGTGATGGGTTCAAATTGAGGGATGATATGGAAGATGCGTCATTGGTTGTCAAGGTCATGTATCTATTGCAAGTGGCAAAGTAAAGTGATTGATTGCTATGTTTGGTCTAGTGGGTGCATTAAAGCTTGGTGCTTCTTGAATGGTTGGTTTCCCCCTGCTTTGGCCTTTGTCAATACAACTCTGTTTTTTCATATTCTTAAGATAGATTAATTTCCCCCAAAAAAAAAACTTATCATACCTAACAAATCTATATTAATGATGTGGTCTATGAATTAGAATGTCCTCTATTGGCCCTCTTAATCTAGATATCAAGAGGGGTGTGGCATACAGTAAGGGCAGGGTCTGGGGAGATTTGAAAGGTCCTATTTCCTGACTTTTTGTAGGTGTAATGATGTTTAATCAAGCCTCACAAAGTTCAAAATAAGTTCCCTTCTAGCTAGCTAAACAATCCTACTTGAAGAAGATTCAATGGTCTCCTAATTTTTCACAATGTGTCTTTCTTACATTGGGTGACATTTGCAAAGTACTTACATCTCAAACTTCGCATATAAACTGTAGGAACTCTATTATGTGGTGCATCTTGCCACCTCATAGTGTGTTTCTCAAAATAATTTATAAAAAGGAACATCTATTTTTTGAAATTGTTGACACTTATATAAATCGTAAGCGATAACTCTTTGTTACAAATTCTGTGAAAGTCTTAACACCAAGGGAGAGAAAATATTTCAAAGTGATAGGTTCAAATTGAGGGTTCATATGGAATATGTTTCAACAATTGTCAAGGTCATGTATCTATTGCAAGCGACAAAGTAAAGTGATCGATTTCTATGTTTGGTCTAGTGGATGCATTAGATCTTGGTTCTTGTTGAATGGTTGGTTTCCTCCTGCTTTGGCCTTTGTGAATACAACTCTATTGTTTCAGATTCTTAGGATAGTTGAATTTACCAACAATTTTTCTTATCTTCCCTAATCAATGTATATTGATGATGTGTCTATGAATTTGAATGTTCTTTGTTGGCCCTCTTAATCTATATATCAAGAGGGGTGTAGATTTCCATAATTGTTTTGTTTCGATACCCCTTTTTCCACCATTTTCCTCTTTTTCATCGTCACTATCAACTCAATAAAGGTAGTAAATGATAGATTTTGATAAGGTAACAACTCTTACATATCTTATTTCTCATATGTGTTAATGTTCTTTATTGTCATATTAAAGAGTGTATTAGCTACATAATTAACATGATTCTGCAGCCATTTTGTAAATCTGCAGCTACCTCCATAGTTCACGGGGATTTGGTATACTAATGAAGAAACTAAGCATATGGGTTGTTGAGGATTGATCCCTTCATGGATCTCCTCCTACTTGCTCGAGCCAGTTCACCAAAGGGATCACATAATAGCACGATCAAAGATACAGGTCAGCATATCGCAGCAAGAGTCCAAGCACAACACATTTTCTCAATTTTCTTTCTAAATAGAAAATCGACGAATAATGCTTTTCCTGTTTCAATTTCATATTTGAATTAGGATTGAGCATCAGATCTGTAGGCATGGAAGTTTCAACAGATTGAGCATGCATTTTATATAAATATGTATCCTTTTTAAATGATAATAGGGAGGAAGTATTAAGTTAATCGCTGAAGAAATTGTGAATGAGAGCTTCACTCTTGCATTAATTTGAAGTTAATTTTTTTATTCAATCTTTATGTGATTGTGAATCATACCTACTGGATGTGGAGGACCCCTACAGACAGTCAAGGTTTTTAATTTATTTTCATTTCATTGCTTTATGTTTGTTTTCATTCAATTGTTTTCTGTTATCACTGCATTCTAGTTTAATTACTTCAATGTTTTCATTATGTCGTATAAACTCAGTTATCTCACTTACCATTTTTCATTTTGTTTATGTTTACAGTCTTTCAAATAGTCTAGTTCTTCAACGATTTTTCACTTCATTACAATCAACCTCTTCATGATTTCTAGAATTAGAATTATATCTCTCAGCAGTTTGTAATTAGAAATTTCCTTCATGTTCTTTAAAATTAGAATTTTATCTATTTTATAAACAAGCTTTTGGATTTCAATATTCTATTTTCATAGCAGCAAAGGATTTATATCGATTCATAATTATAGGATGAATAACATAAGACATTTTATAATGATAATAAATTAGATACGATTTGATAGATTGATATAACAATAGCTTAAATCTCATTCATTCTAATAGTAGCTTAAATTTCAGGTATTAATTTGTTGAAATATAAATCTAATGAAAATTTAGATAAACAATGAAAATATCAAAACAAACATAACCATCATCTTACTAAACGAAAGAATAGGATTCTAGCATATATAGTGAACCTTCACTTCATAAGTTTACCAACTCCGGCCGATAATTTATTCTTGCAATTTAAGAACATTAAATTGACCAAATATTTTGGTGTCATTGCTGGAGAAGTGTAAATAGAAGCCTTAAAAAAAATCAAATAAAAACATGACATGCATAGGGAAAGAGACTCTAGAGGTAGGTTTGTAGGTCAAGGACGAAGTTCAATTCCTACATCATCACTCACTCCACCATGACCTCATAGTGCCACACCACCCACACAAACTCGAATTCCATCCATAGCAGGTCAATATAGACTTCCTCAAGTCTTAAAATCCGAAATCCAATCTAAAGGCTCACCAACTTCATCAACAGAGGCTGTGATAGAAGAAGATCCTACATCTCCAACCACTGGAATAATTTTTCTATCTTCAACTAGAGAACAAATTATAGCTCAAGAGTTAGAAGTTCCTTCTGAAGAAGAATAAGAAGAAACTTACTTCAAGCCGTTGATAGAGGAACCAGAAGAACTAGAAGAAAAACTAGATAATCTTGTTGTAGAACTAGATATCTCTTCTGAGGAATCCATCATGGTTGAATAAGGAGAAGGATAAGTACACAGTGTCAATGGTGAACAACATAGGATTGGAGGAGGAGGAGGAGGAAGGAGAGGACATGGAAGAGGGGGTGGTAGAGGTAGAGGAAGAGGAGATGCACAACCTTTTGGATTCCCTATCCTTGATGAGGATACAACATTAACAATGAAGAACATCTCACCCTTTATTCTCCCCAATTTTCATGGAATAAGAAGTGAAGACCCAAAGACATTTATCTTTGAATTTGAGATCTGCATGATGCTCAAAAACTAAAATTGTTCCTTGCCACCTTAAAGGATGCAACATTAAAATGGTTTAGGAGTCTAGAAACAAATTCTATAAGGACATGGGCACAAATTAAAGATTCATTCTTAGAGAAATATAAGGATTATTGTATGCCTCATAACATCAAATATGTAGTCTTCAAAATGGTACAAAAATAAGATGAGAATATTGAATACTTTGTCGAGAGATTTTTTATAATATAAAAAAGGAAACAATGAACAATTTGGATGAGGAAACTTTGAAAGCTCTCTTACTCAAATCCATTAAAGATGAGTGGATAGATATTCTCAATCTAATGGGAAAATGAGATATTTCTTAGTTACCCTTTGCAGATATCTGTGATCTATGTGTACATATTTCAAGGGGTAAAGAAAGAACAAGAAAAAGTTCAAGGGATCCTCTTTTATCAAGAGTAAATAAATCTACAATCGAGACAGTAAGTAGGGCAGAAATAGGTAGTCTCCTTGGTAACCTTAAAATAAATATTTTAGGGAATCTCTGTGAGAAAATTGACACCCTTAAAATACAAAACAAGTAGAAAGCTAAAAATGTTTCATTATCCATCTTTTGTCCTAGGTGTAGAAAGAAACATGCTCTAAGAGAGTCTCATTTATATTTAAAAATCATAGAAACCTGTGTTATATGTCCGGAAAATCTCGATACAAAAGAATATCTCTCTATACCAGGTCTTAAGACTGTGTTTAGTGAAGAAGAAATGCCAAATTAGGTAGACCTCCTTTTACTTTATTGCCAAAATACCATGGAAAAATACTCAAACAAATCAAACTCAATGTTTTTATCCTCAACAATTTGCACAATCTTCAAAAAATACCTGGAATCCACCTATGCCATGGCAACCTTGGGCTCAACCACCAAAATCTTGGAATCAAAGATGGCAAAATCCTTATGGAATGTATTCTCAATATCAACAATATCTGCCACCTTATCCAAATTTTCCACCATAATACTTCCCTCAAACCAACTAGTTACCTGAAGCTCAAACTCAAAATACAAATCCACAACTTTCTTTTCCATTCGCACCAAGACCAAATGAACCACTCATTCAACCACTTCAAAATCCAAAAAATAAAACTTCACAGCCTGTTTACAACTTTGAAGGACAAAATCCTCAAACTTTATGATAACTCCATTAGATTTGAATAATGTTCAATTAAGGTCTGGTAGAGTATTAGAAAGGAAGAAACCATATTTTGTTATTCAAGAAACAAAAAAAGAATTCTCCAAAAGATAATAATAACTCTAAACAAGAAATATCTCTTCCACAAAAAGAAAATATTGAAACAGAAAAAAGCCCCACGCATTCTAATACTCCTATTATAGAACAACCTTTAGTATCTATCTCAAGACCACCTTTTCTTGAAAGGTTGAAAATTGATAAAGGAGTAGAAAAGAAAATCATATTTCCTGATTATGATATGTTCGATGAATTAAAAAATGTCTATATAAAAATTCCTTTATTACAAGCAATAAAACAAATTTTGATTTTTGCAAAAACAATTAAGGAATTGAGTACTAAAGGATCAGGAAGAAAAATAAAATAAATAAAAAGAATTCAATTATTCGGGAAAATTGAAAATATTATGATGGGGAAAACAACAATTTAGAAATATTTAGATCCAGGAAGCCCTATTGTAAAAACACACATAAATGGAACTAAAATACAAAACACTCTGATTGATCTAGGAGCAGCCATAAACATAATGATCAAACAAACTATGGATAAATTGAAGCTTCCTAATCTTCAATACACACCAATATTGTTACACTTATCAGACAGGTCTGTAATTAAACCCGATGGTGCGTTAGAAGATATATATGTATCCTTAGATTCTTGGGAATATCCTATTGATTTCATGGTTCTAACCCCCAAGAATAATTTATGAGGACATCCATTAATTTTAGGAATGCCATGGTTAAACGGATGATTTTATCAGTTGTAGATTAGGAAACATGTTTATCTCAGATGGAAGCCCGACAAATAAATTTACATTGTACCCATCTACAAAAAAATGATAGAAGTAGAAAATGAGGAATGGATGGATGAAGATAATGATATACAACCAGTTTTCATTACTGCACAAATAATGAGGAGGATCAAATTTTAAATTCAATAGAAAACCATGAACCCTCTTTATATTGTGATGATAGTCAAAATTTTCAAGAAAAATGTAATATTGAATATCTATCGTCTTGACAAATGTATTTACATTCTATGGAAAATTTTGGAAATTTTTCAATATAAATTTTTCCAGGAAAAACCTTGAACATCAATGAAAGCCTAGAAGAATTACAAAAAAGAAACTGGTTGAAATATTACATAAACACTCTACTGCTTATGCATGGCAATATACTGATATGAAAGGAGTTGATCCTAAAACCTACATGCATCATATCTATATTGAAGAGAATGATGGACCAGTTTGAAAAATACAAAGAACAATGGATCCAAACTTAAAAGCAATTGTTAAAGAAGAATTGCAGAATTTGTTAAATGTAAATTTCATCTATCCAATATTAGACAGTCATTGGGTTTCACCCCTAATAATCGTTCCTAAGAAAAATGGAAAATGGAGAGTATGCATTTATTATAGGGAATTGAATAAAGAAACTTTGAAATATCACTTTCCACTTGCTTTCATAGATCAAGTTTTAGATACATTAGCAGGGAAGAAATAATTATCATTTTTGGATGGTTTTAGTGGGTATAATCATATTCAGTTAGCACCTGAAGATGAAGACAAAACCACATTCACCTGCCCATGGGGGACTTATACTTATCAAGTACTTCCTTTTGGGTTATGCAATGCTCCAAAAACATTCCAAAGGACAGTACTAGGAATTTTCTCTGATATTATGCATGATTGTGTGGAATTGTATATGGATGATTTCACAGTTTATGGAAATTATTTTGAAGAAGCACTTGAAAATTTAGAAAAAGTTCTCATAAGATGCAAAGAAGCAAATATTTCATTAAGTCATGAAAAATGTTTTATGATGTTTAATGAAGGAATTGTTTTAGGTCACCTTATTTCAAGAAATGGAATTAAGGTAGACCCATCTAAGGTAGAAGTTATTTCCAAGTTATCAATCCCTAGTTGTCAATGAGATGTTAGGAGATTCATTGGTTTTAATGGATATTATAGAAGATTCATAGAAAAATTCCCAAATATTGCATCTTCACTCTTCAAATTACTCACCAAAGACTGTGAATTTAGTTGGAACTATGATTGTCAAAAGGATTTTGAAACTTTGAAAAAGAAGATCTCTGAAATACCTTTCTTAAAAGGACATAATTGGAAATTACCCATTCATATATCAACTAATACTTCATATACAACTCTAGGAGTTGTGTCAGGACAAAAATACCTCACTCCTTATGCCATTATACCAGTAAAAATTTAACTCCTGCAGAGCTAAATTATACTCTAACTGAGAAGGAGTTTTTAGCTGTCATTCATGCCATTAATAAATTTTAGACATTACATTACTAGATATGAAACTTTCGTTCATACAGACCATTAATGAATAAACCAGTTAATAATGGTAGAGTAACAAGATGGCTATTACTGTTAGAAGAATTCAATATCACCATTCTAGACTGACCTGGAAAAAAAAAGCACAATCGCTGGCTTTTTATCTACAATTCAAAATGATAACAATGATATACCTGTAGAGGATAAGTTTCGTGATGAATATGTTTTTGCAGTGTCTACAAAATCACCTTGGTTTGTAGATATTGCTAATTGTTTAGTTTTAGGAAAGTTACCCTCCTATTTGTTTCCTAGAGAAAAGAGAAGAATAATCTAATCAAGTGCATCTTATTCATGGATAAATGAAGAATTATACAATACAAGACCAAATCTCATCATCTGAAGGTGTGTAAGAGAATATGAGATACCTGAAATAATTAAAGCATGCCATGATGAACCATGTGGGGGTCATTTGCTGACAAAAGAACTACTTATAAAGTCCTTCTCTTAGGATATTATTGGTCTTCCCTTTTTAAGGAAGCCAAGGAATATGTTAAGAGGTGTGATAGTTGTTAAAGAACGAGGAAACTTGTTCCTTTAGATGAAATTCCACTACATCCTTAGGTACTCATCAAACCTGTTGAAAAATGGGCTTTGGATTTTGTTGGACCAATTAATCAATATTCAAAACAAAAAAAATATATTCTTGTATGCACTAATCATACTACTAAATGGGTAGAAGCTAAAGCACTTTCTTTTGCTACTAAAAATGATGTAGTTTCATTTCTTTTTGAGGATATTTTTACTTGTTTTGGTGTCCCAAGAGAAATTGTAACAAATCAAGGAAATAAATTTACATACAGAGTAGTGAAAAATATAGTGGAAGAATATAAAATCAAGCATCGAAAGTCTACTCCATACCATCCACAAGAAAATGGACAAGTAGAGTCTACCAACAAAGTGATTGAAGTAATCCTTACCAAGACTGTTCACTTTCATAGAAGGGATTGGGCAGAAAAGCTTCCAGAAGCTTTATGGGCCTACCATACCACATGGAGAAACACTAAAGGACATACTCCCTATGAACTTGTTTATGGGAAGAAGGTACTATTTACAATTGAGTTCCAGATTCAGACCTACAAGACAACAGTTAAGTTGGGACTTGATTTATCAAAAGCACAAAAGTAAAGAATGGGACAACTCAATGAGCTTGATGAAATATGGAAAGATGATATCCAGAATAATAGTTTAGTCCAACAACAGATATCTAGATGGCATGATAAATACATCAAAGAAAGAGAATTTCAACCAAGAGACTGGGCATTACTCTTTGATTCAAAGTTAAAAAATTTCTGAGTGAAATTTGAAACTCACTGGCTTGGGCCTTATGAGATTGAAAATGTTTTTGATAATGGAGTAGTTAGAATTAGGCCTATTGATGAAGAAAAAGTTCCTCTCCTAGTGAATGGACATCGACTCAGGATCTATCACAAGCCAATGACAAAGGAGGAATTTGGATTTTCTAGGACAACTCTGATTTGAAGTTGGTTAATAAGAATTCTTCTTCTTCTCCACCTTAGAATTTTCTTTTTCATATATCTATATATATATATATATAATAATAATAATAATAAATAATACATAATATATAAATAAATAATATGTATAAACATGAAAATCGACAATTGTTGTCACGTTTATACAGAAAATTCAAGATGAGAACCAAGAATTCTTGGCATCTTAAATTTTATTTGTATTCCATTTTCTAAAATCCCATTTTCTTTTATCCCTTTCTTTTCAAAAAGAATAAATAGCTACAGAATCATTGATTTTTTGCACCTTTGATGACTTTTTGCAGCGAATGTGATAGACACCTCTAATCATGCAATTGAAGGAATGATTGACTCCCTCCACTGCAAGGTACTTGAAGGCAACATAAAAGGAAACCAAAGGGTAGCAAGCAAATAACTTAAAGGTATTCATTTATTTAATTTAATAATAGGGAATAAAACATTACATATATGAATTATAAGACATAGTACTACTGGAATATCAAAATCATTATTGCAAAGAGTTGGTTGTGTCATGTCAAATCTTGCATAATCTACCATTCACTTACAGACATCATCACTCATATCCCGATCCATGGAATTGACCGCAAAAAACATAAGCATGAATAATCTTAATGGTTAGATTATGCCTCATTCCATTATACCCTCACTACCTATGCTCTCATTTTTCCATCACTTACACTCTCAGCCTCTCCGCTCTAAAACCCTACTAAGCCATCCTACCCTATCAAACAAAATAGTTATGAAACAAAGCTTCTCGACCATGGGTGTGATAGTCAGAATGGAGCCATCATGCAAGAAATTTTTAGAGGGGCATCCACAAACAAAATAATTATTGTAGAAAGCATAGTGGCCCGAATTTGTAGAGAAATTTGATGGCTTCCATAGAGAAGTGATGAAATCCTTCACTAGGGCCTTTGATGGAGTTGAAGTGTAGATAGGGGGCATCAAATTCACAGTAACAAAGTCATTTATAGCCAAAGCCACTAGACTGCTACAAACTGGACAAAAATGGTTCAAGAAAAGAGGTATAGAAAGAGAGGATTGGAAGGTTTTACCAAAGAAACAAGGCATGGACACCACCATTTTCAAGAAGGGCTTCCCAAGCATAGCATTGAAAAGTAAGTGGAGAAACCTACTTCTAGTTATTAAGAAATTTGTTACTTGCGAAGGAAGGTTTAGATGTATGTTTTTCTATTATACTCAGTCGCTAATGAATTTCCTTGAATAAAATCAGATAAACCTTTCATATTTATTGTTGAATAGTCTTAGAAAGATGTCAGGAAATGTTCAAAGGAGAGTTCAATTTATAGATAATAAAATGTGTCACCATGGTCTAGTCAAAATACTTGTTGAATTTCATCTCCAAAAAATAGGTGATAATTGGGAGAACTTTTTAGTTAGAAATCACTTTTAGGAAGAAACTCGTGGGCAACCAAATAGAAGCAGAACTAAGAGGGGAAGGGAAAAAAAATTGATAAGCAACAGGAACAAGAACCACAATAGCCACAAAATTTTTAGAAGATGACATCCCACTTGCAGAAGTTTTAAAGAAAATAAGCAAAATAAATGTTAAAAGGGAGAAAGCAAGAAAATAAGCAGATATTTCATCACAAATAGAGAAGCCTAAAATATAAAGGAAGAAAACTCAAAAGACCCTTGTCATAGCTTTAAGAAGGAGTACCAGACTCAAATCAGCAAAAGGACTACCATCAAAGAGCACATAGCATGTCAATATAGAGATAGAAGAAAACTTAGAAGCCGAAGAAGAAGATTCAGGAACTCCTACAAGATTTTCATCTCCAAGGGTTTCGTCACCAAGGGTTTCACCACTGAGGGCTTCATCACCAACTGTCACATCACCTCCTCAGAGTCCAAGATGAAGAATGCTAGAGATTGATCTGGTGTAGCAGTAGATCTATGATTATATTAAGTCCTTGGAGAAAAGGGACACAACAATAACATTAATTCCAATTCAAGAGGAGGAAGAAAGTGAATTTAATGAGCCACAAGAACCTCCAGTAGTCAATATATTGAAACAAGAAATCTTTGAACTGGAGACATTAAACAGGTATATCAAAAACAAAAATCAAGCCTTGAAAGGACACAACAAAATTCAAATAGCTAAGAGTGACAATCTCCTCTTACATCTAAGTCTGTGGTTTAATAAGAACAAGAAACCAAAGAAGAAAAACAAGGCTTTACAGAAACAAGTTATAAACTTGAAATACAAGATCCTCATGAGGAAACCATGGATGGAAATTACTGGAAATAAAGTGAAAAAGATGAATTTGGATGTACTGGCAGAATTGTCCAAGCAAATGTAGTAGTTCAAAATATTAATTTTGCAGCTTTTATAAGGACATACAAAATCTTTAGTGTGGGAGAATGTAGATTTCCATAACTCTTTTGTTTTAACACCTCTTTTTCCACAATTTTCCTCTTTTTCATCACCACTATCAACTCAATAAAGGAAGTAAATCATAGATTCTGATAAGGTAACAACTCTTACATGTATTATTTCTCATATTTATTAATGTTCCTTATTGTTATATTAAAGAGTGCATTAGCTACATAATTAACATGATTCTACAGCCATTTTGTAAATCCGTAGCTACCTCCATGGTTCGCGGGGTTCTGGTGTGCTAATGAAGCAACTAAGAATGGGTAGTTGAGGATCAATCCTCTCATGGATCTCCTCCTATTCACTCGAGCCAGTTCACCAAAGGGATCACACAATAGCATGGTCAAAGATATAGGTCAACACGTAGCAACAAGAGTCCAAACAAAACACATTTTCTCGATTTCTTTCTGAATAGAAAATTGACGAATACGTTTTTCATGTTTAAGTTTCATATTTGAATTAGAATTGAACATTAGATCTATACACATGGAAGTCTCAACAGATTGAGCACGCATTTTATATAAATATGCATCCTCTGTAAACGATAACAGGGAGGAGGTATTAAGCTAGTCGCTGAAGAAATTGTGAACCAAATCTTCACTCTTGCATTAATTTGAAGTTACTTTTCTGATTCAATCCGTATGTAATTGTGAATCATACATGATGTGGAGGGCCCCTACAGACAGTCAAGGTTTTTAATTTATTTTCATTTCATTACTTTATGTTTGTTTTCCTTCATTTTATTTTATTTTATTTATTTATTTTATTTTATTTTATTTATTTATTTATTATTATTATTATTTTTTTCTTCTGTTATCACTACATTCTATTTTAATTACTTCATTGTTTTCATTATCTCGTATAAACTTAGTTATCTTGCTTACGATTTCACATTTTGTTTATGTTTAGAATCTTCCAAATAGTCTAGTTCTTCAACATTTTTTCGCTTCATTATAATCAACCTCTTCATGCTTTCTAGAATTATAATTTATATCACTTAGAAGTTTGTAATTAGAAATTTCCTTCATGTTCTTTAAAATTAAAATTATATATATTTCATAAGAAATCTTTTGGATTTCAAAACTCTGGTTTCATAGCAACAAAGTATTTATATAGATTCATAATTATAAGATGAATAACATAAGGCATTTTTGAATGATAATCAATTATATACGATTTGATAGATTGATCTAACAATAGATTAACTCTCATTTGTTCTAACAGTAGCTTAACTTTCAAGTATTAATTTCTAGAAATCTAACTCTAATTAAAATCTAGATAAACAAGAGAAATCTCAAAACAAACATAACCATCATCTTACTAAACGAAAGAAGAGGATTCTAGCATATATAGTGCACGTGCACTTCATAAGTTTACCAAACCCAGTCAATAATTTATGCTTGCAATTTAAGAACATTAAATTGACCAAACAAGGGGTGTAACATACAGTAAAGGCAGGGCTTGGGTAGATTTGAGAGGTCATGTCTACTAGCTTATGTAGGTGTAATGACATTCAATAGGTGTATCTTCATAGCTTTTCTTCAAAGAACTTCATTATATATTCTAACCTGCATAACCTTTTTACGGCCAAGGCTACATTAAAAGCATTAATATTCTTTAAACCCCAACCTCTAGCTTCCTTTACATTTACCACTCTTGTCCATTTGACCAAAGGAACTCCTTAGTTTTTCTTTTTCCTTATTCCTTTTCCATAAGAAGATGAAACATTTTTTTCTTGATTTTATCTAAAATTCCTTACAGAATATGTGCTACTATCATCCATTATACAAGAATAATCTCTAAAAGAGCCTTTATTAGAATTAATATTCCATCTTGAGGCGACTATATATTACACCATACCAAATTTCTAGCTTCTATTTTGTTATACAACCACTGCCAATCATGATACTTACAAATATTAAGGGCCTTAAGAAATATTTCTAAGGCCCAAATATTTAACACCCTGATATTCAAAATATTTTTTAGGAAACAAATTCATAATCTGCAATGTGCATATCTTATCTTTTGCTCTATCTCATTGAAAAGAATCATTGGCATCCATCGTGTAGCTTTACAATGTTGTCGACAACCTTGCCCAAATATTTTGATATCATCTACGAAGAACAAGTCGGATATAACCACACTTTATGAGATATTTATCCTTTCATTTCCATTTTTTCCCTTGCATCTTTTATTAACATAATTAAATCCTTCTTCTACTAATATAAATAAGAAGGGAGAAAAATCACACCCTTGACTAAGGCCTCTTGATGCATCAGAAAAACTTGAAAGGAGAATTGTCTATGAGCACAACAAAAGATGTTGATTTCAAACATCCAATGATCGAATTAACAGTCTTCAAATTCAAATTTATTTGTAGAAGCAACAACTTGATATATAACTAATTCACTTTATCATAAGCTTTAGCCAGATCAATTTTCATCAAAATTGCTGGAATTTTCTGAACCTTGATTGTATGCAATCCTTCCTATGCTATTCCAATGGCATCATGAATTTGTGTACTATAAAGATTCAAGAATGAAAAATTGCTAATATGAAATAACACTAGACAAATACCCTTAAACATGTTAACAATGACTTTTGAAATGAGTTTGTGAACAAGATTTCATAACAAAACAAGTCTAAAATCTTCAAATGAAATGGACGTCAGGTTTGTCGAGTAATTAGAAAAACCCTAAAGTAGAACTATTTATGAGTACAACAAATTATGTTGATTTGAAACATCCCATGATCCACTTAGCAGTTTAAAAATTCATATTTATTTATAGAAGAAACAACTTGAGATATCATCAATTCACTTTATCATAATCTTTAGGTAGATCAAGTTTCATCAAACTACTGGAATTTCTAGACCTTGATTGTATGCAACTCTTACTATGCTATTCCAATGACATCATGAATTTGTGTACTATAAATAAATCCAAATTGTTCATCTAAAATAACAATAGAAAAATACCTTTAAGCCTGTTAGAAATGATTAGACCATGCTGATGGAAAACTTGTATGGGCTATATGGTTGAATATTGTGATAAAGAACTTTGTTGAGAAACCCTCCTTGTCTGTTGATTCGCTGTTGTTCATCACTTGAAGAGATAAAGAAGTATGAAGAGTGTGGAGAGGTAACCTAAATCTGGGCCTACCCAGGAGTATCATAGAGCACTTGGTCGAAAGGCTTCGCATGAGAATTGATCCAT
Organism: Pinus taeda; assembly: GCA_000404065.3. Taxonomy (NCBI): domain Eukaryota; kingdom Viridiplantae; phylum Streptophyta; class Pinopsida; order Pinales; family Pinaceae; genus Pinus; species Pinus taeda. The sequence continues at coordinate 32,433 of APFE031500968.1, forward strand.
ACCTCCAAATCCATATGGTCAACAATATGAATTAGAGTGACTCTACCATGATTGTCCTAAACCTAGTTCTATTTGTCGCCAATAGCTCATACGCGAATTCCCCATACTATCTAACATAGAGCCCAAGCAAATCAAAGTCTGGTTTCAAAACCATAGGTTAGTTAGTGAGCCAGCCATGCTCTTATTGCTTTGTATGTGTTAGTCACAGCCCCTCCTATTGGAAAATCCATAGGTTAAGCAGTTTAAATGATTTTCCTCTTAATGAGATTAACTTGTGATGTTTTCATTATTAGTATTTGTTATCTTAATTATATTTTCTTATCATCAAGATTAATGCCAAGAAAAAAATAGAAGAGAACACAAGTTATAGGCATACTACTAGGGAAAAACCCCACTCTTTGGGGAAAACCCGATGAAAATTTAGAAAAAAGCCTTTAGTAGATTCAAAAAGAGACGACCATGACCCTTACAAACTAGACTAGGCTCCATCCATCAAATCATCCTTCATCTTTTTCAGCGACGATTCCTTTTCATTAAGAGGGTACCGAATTCTTGTCTTTGTGGAAACATTGAAGTCTTATCATTGTCATAGCATCAATACCTTAATTCACTGAGATTTCATCACTGTAAATATACCGAAATTTTCACCAATGTTGTGAACCCTCATCATTGTGTTACTCTAGAGACAAAATATGTTGACACTTTCACTATTGAAATACCGAGCCCTCAACATTGTGTTATACTAAGACAAGAATAACATTGAACCTCTGTTACTACTGTGGTAGTACCAAACTACAATCCAGATTTCCAATCTGATGCTAACTTTAATTTCATCGAAGTCTGAGATTATTAGAACTTATCTTTTGTGAAAGCATTGAAATATATTACTCTAAAATTTTCACTTATTTTTTAGATTCACGTGTTAATTTATGTCCTGAGATCACTGAACTATTCCATAGAGACCACCGAAACTACCTATGAAATGTGAGCTCCATAGATGATGAAATGCGACAAGACCAGTTAGGTGTATATAGTGATTCACACATAATTAATGGGTTGACATGACCATGTCAATAGGTGCAAGATTATAGAAGGCTGACATGAGGATAATTTATATGAAGCCGACTTGAAGGCTTTGACTTGATGACTTTGCTTGAAGAAGATGACTTGATGGAGGAGTCTTTGACCCAATAATAAATGATTTTGACAATAACCTAGAGCCTACAATGGAGGCTTGACCTATAATTGACCCAAGCATGGAATCCATGCTTTAATAAGTCAATTCAATTCAATAACAAATTTTTTTTATTACATTTTGACTTCAAGTACAATTATGAAGACCAAACCTAGTTACATTTTCCAACACCTCCCATATGGGATAAAAATACCTATGTTGCCATTTTTGGGTGTTCTTGTAGGTGTAAGGAGAAGCAATGCAAGGAAGCTTCTTGTCTCCAGCCTATGAACCAAAAGATTTTTTCCATGAACAAGATATTAATGGAGGAGAATGATCGCTTGCAAAAACAAGTCTCGTAGTTGGTGTACGAGAATGGTTATTTCAAGCAACAGTTTTAGAATGTCATAGTTCTTTTAAATCCTTGTTTTTTTTTTTAATTTTCACAGAAAATTTTTGTTGGATTACATGCTTCTGGATACTAAGTTTGACATGAATTTTTGGGTGGGGGTATTGCAATCCACCACAACAACTACATACACTAGCTATGAGTCTATGGTTACAAGTGTTAAACATCAACCAAAAAATCACCTGACGCCCCGGGATTCCCCTAGGGATTCCAACCCTATTGGGTATGTTAAATGCCTTTACACCTAAAAATGCATTTATTTTCATAGTTGGGTATTTATTTTTTCTCCGCACCAACGGTCCTTGTTGTATGTTTTGTGGCTTGGTTATAAATTTTATTTCCGTTCTCCTGTATTCATTAGATTTGTTGTAAGTAGGGTATTGTTTATGTAATGGCTAGATTCATATGTTATGAGTTAGTATTAGTGATTTGAAAATCTACAAGAGCCCAAACGATTGTGGCTTCTTAATGGTCTTGATAGTAGTGTCCTTCTCTATTCCTCTTATATGTCAAGTGATATAAATTAATCTCTCTATGTTGAGAGGAAATGGTTAAAGGTTTTTTCAAGTATCTTTTGAGATCACAATTGTATCTACCCTGCAAAATCCTACCCATATCTCGCATGTAAATAAATTTGAACATAAAAATTTGTTGGATTTTTCCATCCACACCTTGATTTTGAACTGGTAAGGATTTCTGGAATAAAAAGGACATGTAGTTCAGTGATAGAGCAACTGGGGGAAGTTCCTGAGTTCGACCTCCAACCTGTCCATTTTTTCTTGGGTAGGAAACGATGTGAATGTGAGGGCCTAATAAGCATGGAGATGTGTTATTGACCTAAACTTCACCAGCTCCAAACTAATACACAAATGTTGGAGACTACTTCAGTTTGTTATGCAGTTAGTAATTAATTGTGTTTGTTGTATGGAGTCCTGTAAAATTGTTATCTACATTTTACACCTACAAAATGTTTCAGTTATGAATAGGGTTTGGTTTTTCTCCTCCTGCCTCTACAGATTCCTTTCTATTGTAGAGCGGAATTTAACAGAGTTTCTTTCAAAGGCTAAAGGAAATGATGTTAAGCGGATCTAGATGCCTGGGATGAAGGTTTGTTCTCCAGGTTTTGGTTGAAAAACATTTTGTGCTATTGTTTGGATGTTATTGGAATTGTCACTATTTCACATGGGTGTACTAGAGTAGCTGCACGAGCTTGTTCTCTTGTTGGTGTAGACCATACATAGGTAAACATATCCCCATTTCCATGGATCTCTGTCTTCACTACAGTTTGATAGATGAATGGGTGTTTCTTTTTTGTTGTTTAATTCAGGTTGCAGAGATCCTCAAAGATCACACATCTTGGCTTCGAGATTGTTGAAGTTTGGATGTTCTTACTGCTTTCTCAACTGGAAATAGAGGAAAGTTTGAGATTTTATACATGCAGGTGAAATGAATTGTAAGATGAGAGGTTTTTAGCCATATAAAATTTGTGAAGTATTCATCAGTGTCTAATTTGAATGTTGCTATTAATTGCAGAGGTATGCGCCAACTACTTTAGCCTCTTCCCGAGATTTATGGACCCTTAGATACACTTATGTATTGGAAGATGGTAGTAGTATTGTGCGTTGGATACTTCTTGTAGTAACTTGGGGAGTTTTAAGAAAAAATCAAGATTTCTCGCCTATTTCCCTTGCTGATTTTCTTGTACTTTTCTTTTGTTGGCATGTTCCTCATTCTGTCTTTATTTCTTCCCCAAATGTAGTTTTTCTTGTTTTAGTCATATTTCTAAAGCATTTATTCTTGCATAATTTTATGAAATAACTTTGGATAACTTCCAAAAGCTTCCTCAAAGGTTCGTGAGAGATCCTTGAGTGGAACTCAAGGAGTTCCCAACATGCTCGCAGTGCAACAGTTTGTTAGAGTAGAAATGCAACCCAGTGGATATTTGATTCGGCCCTGTGAAGGTGGAGGTTCTTTAATTCATATTGTTGACCATATGGATTTGGAGGTATGGATCAATTCTCATGCAAAGCCTTTCAACCAAGGGAAAGAACCTTTGGGTAGAAGTTTGGTTTGATCAAATAAACCTGATTATAGTATTTCATGTGGCACAGACCTAGTGTTGAGGTGAAGGGTGCCTATTTTTTATGTAGGAGGAAGTTTGATCTCTCACTAAATTTGTAGTCAATTGACACAAGAATTGGATAGTCCAGTTGCCTCTTATAGCTACTGTTAGCGCTTGGAATTTACCTAGGCTGAGATAGACAAACTCTCAAGGCTACATCAAACCATTTCACCTCGTAGCTAGCCCTACGAGGTATGAGAAGGCTCTCTCGGGTCAAAACTCGATGGATTTTTTCAATAGGATGAGTTGACCAATTAGGAACAAGGATTTTAGGCTAGTAAACTGATATGGGGGATTGGTTTAGAGTTTTTGGATTGTTTGGTGGCAATTGGAGGGAGTGCAATTCAGGGTGCGGGGATTGAGCTCAGTTTTTGCAGGTGATTCCTTGGGGCAAGGTAGGAATCTATGCTGATGCCTTTAGTTGAAAAAGATGATCAAGGAGGAAAGGAGAAAAGCTAAAGAGGGCAAACAATGAATTTGAATCCTCTCTAGACGGTGGAAAACATAAAATTTAAACAAAATTGAAAGCTGAGCATGGCATGCATGAATTCAAACTTTATCACTTCTTTTGTTTAAATAGCAGCAAGAGATTAAGGAATGGAACACATAAACACACTTACAATAACAGTAGGAAACACACCATCAACATAATAATCCACAAGAATCCACAATGAAGTCTGCAAAACCCTGGCCTTCCTTTTCCTCAAATTGCAGAAAATACAAGTAAACAATACAATAGCACTTCTCCCTCTAGAGTCCAACCATGAAAATGAGAAAGAGAAGGCATAATATAGAAGGCCTAACCTCTTCCCCCACCTCTAGGGGTCGAGCTCAGCTTCCTAGGAGCTGTTACAACTAATTCTAAATCAGTCACTAGATAATAGGCCAGCACAACAACTTGCCTCTAAAAGTTAAGAAGCCTATCCATGCATTAAATATTCACTATTTACATCAAAGAAGCTTCTAGAAGAGGTAAAGAAGGGTAAAAGTATCTTATGCCATGAAATTTACACAAGAATCCATCAATTACATGCTCAAATAGTCAATCCAAGTGAAAAATGTGCTCAACTGGCCGAACTAGTCAAAAACTGGCAAATTTTGCTTGACTGGTCGCACCTCTGGCTTGACTGGTCGCACCTTTTGGCAGCGCTGTTTGAGGGCCTTCCCGGAGTCCAAATCAGATGCAGGATAGCTCGTTGGAAAGGTCTGGAAGTCTACTTTCCAACCCAACCGGAATTTCTGAATTTGGAGTTGTCTTGACCCCTAAAAAATCAAATCTCCCAAGACTGCTTTCTGCAACTCAAAAAAGGGGCAGAAAGTCAAAATTTGGCTGTATTTTGAGCTTTTGGGTGCCCAAATCTTCACAAAATTTGAAACCCTTCCATAGGAAAGTGCACTTTTTCATGAAAAATCCAACCATGTAGAGTTTTCCCCGTTCCGAGCTGTATCGACGACTGGTCTCGTAGGGGGTGAGACCACTCGAGTGGCCAAAACCTGTAAAATTCCAAAAAATGCCAAAAATGCCTCAAAATCCTCAAAATCTCTTGGGTTTGCTGCCAGAAGGAAGATAATGAGTACCATGGTGAGTGAGAGAGGCCTCGGCCAAGATACTGAGCAGGTTGGTCTTCTTCCTTCCTTTGGGAGCCTTGGTCAACCTCCTTTGAAGAATTTTCATCTTCGCCTTGCAAACATGCATTCTTGCCCAATAATGATTTTTCATGTTTCTTAGCAACTTGTTGTTCTGATTGGCCTTAGCCAACAACCCCTCTAAGTGTGTGTTCACCTGGATAAGCATGGATTCCCTCTCCTTGGGCAGCAAGTCACCGGGCCTCCTACGGTTGTTGACTCGATCACTTCGAATCCTCCATAGCTCATCCAACTCTTTCTCATCCTCAAGTTGTTTGTTTCGCTGCTCCAAATATGTGATTACCCATTTTGCCATCAATAATTATGTCTGCAACGAATGAATCTCAGTGCTTTTCTCTTGGATGATATCCTTGAGCTCTGTGCTAGGAGAACCGGCGTCAAGATCAATAACCGGATCACCTGACACTCTCTCCTCAATCATGGGCTGCTTGCCCCTCTCTGCTACCTGTGGTGCTGTCGGCAACGAGGCCCCTTCCACCTGGTGTGGAGATAACACTCATTGATCTGATGATGATGACGAGACCCCTTCCACCTGCTGTGGAGAAAATACTCGACGAGCTGCTGCAAACAAGGTTCTATGACCTCTCTGATATGTACACTGTAATGGGGAAACAACATGTGTCAGCACAATAATCTTTGCCTGGCGTGATGGACCTCCCTCCTCATGAATGGCCTCTGGCTCTAGCTGTGACTGTGATGGCACTATAAAGACCTCATGAAAAATGAAATCTGCCCATGGAATGCCCTGCTGGCTCAACTGATGAGAAACAATGAGCTGAATGAGACCATGATGACACAAATCATTATGTCATCATCCATTAGCATCCTTCATGAATTTAGAGCCTACGTCGATCGATTTGGCACTTATGAGGGCGATTTGATCGATTTGGAGGGTTTCTGGACAAAACAGGCCGAGTGGTCGCACCCCAGGCTCGAGTGGTCGCACCAGTTCTGAAAATACACTATGGGAGTGGCGCTGAGTGGTCGCACCCCAGCTTCGAGTGGTCACGCCCCTTTTTCAGGAGGCTTTTGGAGGCCTTCCCAATGTCAGAATCGGGTGCAGGATAGCTCGTTGGAAATTTTTTTGAGTCTAATTTCCAACCAAAGTGTAATTTTTCAATTTGGAGTTGATTTGACATGTCAAAAATCAAATCTCCCAAGACTGGTCAAAAAGTGCCAAATGAGGCTGCCTGAAAGAAGAGTGTTGTTGTAGTCAACTTTTGAATGCCTTCCTCAACCCCAAATTTAGCTCATGATAGCTCATTGGAAAGCTCTCTTTGTCTAGTTATCATTT
>APFE031500968.1:39722-83551 GCA_000404065.3 Pinus taeda
ACCAAATTTTGCTTGAAGACTCACTGAAATGACAAAATTTGACCTTGACACTTCAAAATCACTTTGTAAGAGCATGTTTGATCACTGGAGGAAGGCTGTAAAGACTGACACTAACAGACTTGGTGGAGGAGGCCTAATTGACCTATTTTACATTAAAATAAATTTATTTCTTGGAAAATAAAGCCCAAAAAGGGCATGTTACAATATGACATGGACAAGGACACTTGACATAAACCCTAGAAGCCTACAATGGACGCTTTGACCTATAAACAATTAACCCAAGCATGAAACCCATACTTTAACAAGCCAAATTATTTTAATAATAAAAAATCTTTTTCTTTCTTTTGACAAATACATTACATCATGAATCAAGTACAATTATGAAGATCGACACTAGTTACATTCTTCAACACTCCCTCTTAAATAGGGAGGTATTCATAATTACATACATATACAAGTACATGGAAGATCTCAAAATGATATGAACTATGAAGAGTTCTAGCACACTCAGTGTTGCATACTAGATATCTAACCAGTGTGTTCTATCAAGGTGCAACTAAGGTGACTCAAGCTTTAGCCAACTCTAGGTACCATTGGGATTTTAAGCTCTACCACCAACCTAGGGATCTAGGTGTGTATCCAAGGTCAAAGCTCCATGGCCAATACCACCCTCTATCTTCGGAATATAGACATCAACACATAGGCTAGCCAAATGTCTTCCCAAGCGTCTTGCCATTAGATGCTTCATCTCTCCCTAATAAACTAAATCATATATATCCATTTGTCTAGGCATGCTTCCAAAGTGTTCAATCTTCTTGTGGAGATATTTTACATGTACAAACATAACCCCAATTAGTAATAAACCTTCAAATATATATACAAGTAAACATAAAACTTTGGGGTCTTCAATCATCCTGATGCCACTTATATTAAGTTATTCATATCAGAAGCTTGTTTTCTTTCATTTCTTTGGCAGCATCAAATGCATCCTTAGTGGTTCTCCAGCCCTTTTTTCACAAATTCATGAATAACAAACAATCTGTATTACTTTGGTTTCATTCTTTCTTTAAGGTGTTTATTGTCGTAATATTCCCTCCCTCTCAACTGGAGAGATATACCCTTTCTTTTGTCAGGCTCCCTCTCAACTTGGGGAGATCAACAACTTCATAACATCAGAGAAACTTCATTCTTTCAAAACTTCATTTATTTCTTATGGCATCAAGCTCATCTTGATCATCACTCTTATAGCTTCCTTCATCATTCTCATCATTATCATTTTCAACTTATGCATATCTTGAAGATCACTTACCCGCAAGCTTTAATAGAAAGTACAACCAAATACAAATATATAGAAGCATGAAGTTAATTATATCAAAATCATGTCATTAAATGGAAGCATCAAAACGTTCAAGCTTTTAGACATCAAATACCTAAACCTAGTTTGGTTCATAATAAATAAGAGTCACATATTTTACATACTAGACTTCAACTTCTAGACTCAGATATCATAAATTCAATAACAATCTAATCATAGTATTATACATTTAAGGTTTCAACAATTGCATGAAAAATTCTACTAGGGTTTGTTATATGCCCTATATTTCATCAAATTTTAAGATAACATACTTGCATATACATATCTAGGGTTCCATTATCATGTACTAGTAGCTCATATCAATATCCATACATGCTAGGTAAACCCAAGACAAAAACATCAATTTTAATCAGCCTCGGGTTTCGATTATACAGACAAATATACACCTAGGGTTTCATTCCTAGGTTATTACTACAGTTATTACAAGGGTTTTGTTCATAAACCCTAAATATATAGGGTTTCATCATGTAACCTAGACATTAACAACAAACACTAAAGAACTAGGATTTTTACCAAGACATTATCAAAACCCTAAACTTTTAAAAGAATATGATTTCACTATATGTATTAGACTTTATCAACAACCCTTAATTAGACAAGAGTTTCAATATTAGCATCGACATACTCATAGGTTAGGATTTTACAATGAACCCTAAGAGTTAGGGTTTCATGAGAATGATCAAATGATAATATAATGAGGGTAGATTAAATATAATTATGAATCATCCTAACAAGAATATTTACGATTCAAAACCCTAGACACAACAATGTCAGTAATGTAAAGAAAATTTCAAAAGAGAATCAACATACATTTTCTATAGAGAGAACCTTGTACCAAAACTTGTAATCTAAAACATACCTTGAGTTGTTCTTTATCAAACCTTATTAAGACATTAATTCTTGAAGGAATTCCTTTGCAATAGATCTTATTCCATGCCTTAAGTCTCTTCCATAACCTTTGTGTATCCTAAAAGCTTTCCTACCCAAGGAAATATATATATAAAGAAAAGGCTATTAACATACAACACAAAAAAACCTTAATATAAGAAGGAAATCAAACATGAAAAGATGAAAATCAAAGAATAGAATACTTATCATTTGGTAAAATGGTGGAGGCTCCCTCTTAATTCAATATTTTTGAGGGACACCTACAACTTATCAAAAATAAAAAAATGTTCCAATAAGACATGTTAGAACTACAAACTCTAGAAATCAAAAGATAAAGAAAAATAATTAAAAACATAAAATAGAATACAAAGAGGTATATGTGAAGGAGAGGACTTAGTAGTATAAATATTTGACTTTCGATTATTTAGTCTTGTTCTTCTTAGGTGGAGTGTCATTGGTAACATTTGCTTGATCCTTACATTTCTTCTTATTCCTTGGATTTTCTAGACATTGGTTTTTGTAATGACCCATATTATGTAGTTGTATCATTCAATCTTTGATAGGTCCACTTTCTTCTTCGATCCTTTGAACTTCTTGAAAGTTACTTGCTTCTTGTGATAAGTTGTTGGTAGGAAAAATTCCCTAAGGCAAGGGTTAAAAGCCTCAATAGAGCAAAACAAGATAATCAACAAAGATTAGTTAAACAAGCATGCCAATCATATGAATTACTAAAAATGGATTTGGAAACATACCCGGAGGTCCTACATTTGATGATGTTCCCGTAGGGTCCAAACCCTCTGCTTCCTCTAGAACAAGTAGGCCTACAAGTCAATTCACAGAAGCATATACATAATAGATAATTAAATGTGTATACATATAGGATATGTTATATCATCATATATAAGCATATAAACTACTATTCATAAGACAATAATATATCAGGAACAAGACATGAGCTTCTTTATTGATTAATAGCAATAGGTACAGGAAAGGTACAAACTGATCTAATCGAAAGGCACCGACGAAGCCTTCCTCTAGATCTGTCTAGCTCGAGCCATGAAGGCAACCTCTGTAACAAGTGCAAGGATATTCTATAAGGATAATGAACATCTCAACAAAGGAAACCAAGGTTTCCTAGAGACTGGGAGTGCGGGAGAAATGGGAAAAACAGACTTGATCTAGGGGGAAAATGGGTATAATGCCGGTAACCCTTCTCTTGAATCAATTAGGCCTACCTAAGGGGTGTATATATACCATCTAAAATTAGTTAATTCAGTTGTGCCATGGGTTCTTGTAGGCAACCTATCGGTAAAACCCATAAAGCCCGCTCAAAAAATAGCATTTTACTTTATTTTTTCATATTTTAAAAGGTATATGCGAGTGCATTGTTATAGGACCCGTGTATGTATGCGATTTAGTGTGGGAAGAGTCGCATATGGAATTTGAAATATTATTTTTTAATATAATATCAAGTTTGTATGGAAAGAGGGAATGCCCATGGCCATAAAAGGGCATTAAGTCTACATGAATGTTAAATGATGCTATAACAGATGCCCCCTAATATATGAGGTCAGAAGGGGTACATGATGGCTGAAATATATCAAGTATAGATAGAGGAGTCATCTGAAAACCCGGGAGGAGATCAATAGATTACAGTCCATCAAATACCTGTGGAAGGAGTTAGAAAGAAAAATCATGTCTAAGGCAATCATACCCATGCTTAGAATTAATAAAGCATGTCTATTGAGCAAGTATAAAGCGGATCTACAATGTATACATAAATGAGCATAAGGAGTTTTAGAACACATAATGGATCATCATATCATAACCGAGAAGGAACACAATGGAGCTATGTCTTAATATCACATATAGAAGAATATTTGACCAATGGTGCTAGAACACTGTCTAATCAATGATGTTGCATAACTGATCCTCATAAAAGTACCAAGTCATAAAGGTGGAATAGTGGTACTCCATAAACTTGGGTTCCAACATATAATATGTTGTTGTGAAGGACTACAACATATAAAGGTGGGAGTTGGCACTGGAAGAAAACTGAAGGAGTTGTCAGGTGAACCAATATGTTGACACAAACGAAGGTCTTCATCGACCGCAAATGGTACATTTCTAAACTATGGGAATACATAAGCTGAACTCGACGATGTGAGAAATCATTTGATTACTGGTCATTGATGTATACCATTAACAAATTTGAGACAACTCACCAATAATGATAATGAGTATCAAGGTACCCCAGTATAATCTAACAAGTGAAATTAAATGTGTTGAAATTGAACACTTGAAAGAATCTACCAATCATAAGACATTGATGTATTGTCACTATCGATAATGAAGGAGTCTGCCACCGATAACTACAAACCCTAAGGTACTAAAAATAAGGCTCTATATCTTGTTCCCAGAGCTATGAGTTGAAGTCAATGGGAAAATATACTCTAAAAGGAAGGCATTAAGGCATCCCATATCAACCAGTACGAGTGTATACCACAGGCTAATAATTTGGAAGAACACAGAAGAAGAGAGATGAATTAACCATTCTGAATTACATTTCCAATGTACACAAGATGTGGCTAGCGCATGACAGAAATCCTCTGAACCAATCAATAATGAAAGTTAACACATAGGTGAGGAATATTCCAATAGGGTCAAATGGAAACCAAGTTACTGCACGAATCCCAATGTGTCATAATGTAATTTGACACTGAACACAAGGAAAACCACTCAGTCAAGGACCCATGATATTGATCGATTTTGAGCACATGGCCACCTATCAATGATGTAAATAAGGCCAAGATGCAACTTTAAGTCTACTATTTGAGCAATTTCTCAAAGTCGATAAGAGAAGACCTGGCAGTAAGAATTCAATGGGGACCTTCTAAACTAGCACAAGTGAAGGACCATGTAGCTGATGTGATACTGAGAATAACTTGACAAACCATGTATGGCTGACATAAATAAGTCAAGAGACACCATAGAATGACAAACAACAATTTTACTTCCCTTGAATAAGACCATGACTTGTTGTGACTTCATGGAAGCATAAGATAACTTTGTATAAGTTTGCAATGTAGGAGGCATTAAAAAACTCTCCATATGACTGGAAGAGATAACCAATCGGAGGAGGACTGACTCAAGAACAAGGTTATGGCTTCCCTAAAGTCGAACAAAGTCCCATCCTGATGAAGGAAAGACTCATTTTAAGTGATTTATTTTAGGGCGACATGACTGATTCTTTTTACCATCAAATGGTGAAGAAATTGTCTTGTACCCACTCTTTTTTTGGAATATTTGATTTTTTTGTATTTAAAGGCTGAAAAAGAATAAAATAATGCGATAGTATAGTGGAGAGAATGAGCGTTAAGGGAAAGTTCACTAGTTCCTAGGACTAGAACAATCCTATGGCAGATGCTAGTTATCAACACTCAAGGGATATTCTCTCCAAGGAAAAATGGGTGTCAAGTTGCAAAGGCTAGTGAATGCATGGTTTGAACTTATAAAAAATCATGGTCAAAAGTGGCTTATACACGAGTCCAAATGAAGCCAACTTAAGGCCAAAAGAGGTACAAGTAGTCAAAATGCAATGCAATAGTACAACTCAACACATGGGAGCCTCTAGGGTATAAGGCCATAAAATAGAAAAGAAGAAGAAGAAGAATTAGACTTCAACGCAAAGTCATGGTAGGACTAAAGAGGACTCCTGAGCCTACACAATACTTATAGCATGGGCAACATATACTAGTGAGGATCTAAGGAGGAAGCCCATGGAAGGAAAGGCTTTACCACTATGTTACAATCTTACAAGTCGGCAAGTGAGAAGGGTTAAAAAATTGCAACATAATGGGGTCGACCCTATAGCTAAATATCATAGTATGAGGTCAAGATGCATAATGCAATGGAAAAGTGATAAGTCTTAACATATATTCCAGTTTAGAAAATGATGCCTGCCATGATAGGTCATATATCTTGGAGTGAAAGTTGTGGAAAAAATAGGACTAAGTCATGAAAAACATTCGACAACCTGAAAATATCCTTTCCCAAAACTTCAAGCAAAAGGTCAAAAGTTCATGAAATAAAATAACAAAGTTTTTTTTTTAATGAACTTTTAGGAAAGTGGGTTTTAAATTTTGGCTATAAAAAGAGTTTTTGAACTCACCCCATTTCACTTTTACTATCCAAAAGTTGAGAAGAGGCCTCTTTAGGAAAATTTGAGCAAATCAATCTGGTCAAATACACCATAGAGTCCAGGTAGTTCATAGCCTTAATATTGTCCATTTGATTGAAAATTTTGATAGATTAATCTCAAATTAGGGGGAATTTTTTTATTTCAAAAAACATTCACCGTGTATGCGGGTTGGGAGTTTTGAAAACCGCGTATAGAAATCCCTATACCTGATTTCATTAAGGGAAATCTATGTATGTACGTGATTTACCCTTATAAAAATTGTATACGTGTATAGTAAAGATGAAAAATACAATTTCTAATGGATGAAAACATTTCATTTTCTAGGATGTCGATCATTTGGAGAGAGAGGGAGCATAATGATGTTGACAATGAAGTATTAAATGATCAAGAGTCACTAGATGGATTGAGAATTTGCAGATTCATCAAATTCTTCATGATGCCCAACATGAGAACTCAAACTCGATTGTTGGAAATGTTCATTCATTACTAGTAGCTAGAGCAAGAACAATTCATCATAATTCACCGTAGAAGAGATGCCCTTACAGATCAAAATAGAGGATATCTACTTCATAACAAGACTTTCTCGAAGGGGAGAAGCAATAGATCTAAAAGGGAAGGCCCATGGAAGCCTCAATATTGTTGACTACATTGTTGTGTACTACACACCAAATACTAACAAGGTTGGATCATAGGTCCTAATCAAAGAAATCACAAACCTGCATATTAAGATAATTTTATTTACTATTGCCAAGATAGTAGGTTCTGCTTCATTACATTAGTCTTCTCGACCATATATGTTTTTGGCAGTGGAATTCTTGAAACCAGTAGTATATGACTGGTGCACAACGCTCTTAACCAATATGAAAAAATAGTTAACATCAGTAAGATAGGGAAAGACAAAGAATTTTGTCTATGGAACCATCCTCTACTCATTTTTCTTTGAGTGGGTTCTAGCACTTCGACTCAGAGTAACTACTACCATTAGTGGTCCTAAAGATCCCAGGATGGCCAGATGGGTAGATTTGATCGAGTGACTTGTTAGTGGTGAAGTCACTCAGGTGGCCTTTGACGACGATTTCTTCCATTGGTGGGTCATATAGGATTACCCTTATGCAGGAGTATACTTTTGGGCAAACACAGAGATAAAACTTCCATAAGGAGCTACATGGGGAAACATTGGTAAGTTTTGATTTTTTAATGTATTTTATTTTTTTGGATTTTTTAAATATAATTTCAAGAAATAAAATATTCTCTCTCTCTCTCTCTGAGGCTATACAAAGATCTCCCTAAGGCTATACAAAGATGAGTGGTTGGATTAACACGAGAGTGGGTGCAACTATTATGACGAATGGAAAATGACATTGTCTTCTACCGAGATCCTCATCCAAGGTAGGGCCCATAGACTTACATTTTAGATGACTAATATTTTTGATACATTGACATGATCGAGCTTAAGCCCTAATTTTGTAGGACATTTGTCCACATTTGTAATATTTTGACATAATATATCTATCTATATACATATATTTCATGGTGGTTTGATAATATATACAAATGATTTTTTATATTTCGATTTAATGCGACGAATTATTAATATGTCAATCCAATGCTTGGTTAGCTATATAATCAATAAATGCATTATTTGATGATGGAATGTGAATGAAACTAATAAAAGTTAATGATATTTGCAATAATATCACTCTCAGAAATTGACAATGTAATGAAGGATCTCTTACATGATAAACATTATTTAATTGAGACACAACCAATTGATAATCCAAATAAACCACTAATGATTCAATACCATAAGATATTTCTTCATATAGTAAATTAATAACAACACTATACTCAACCATATTATTAGAATTCAGACCAATACATATGCCTCTTGTGACCAACAATTGACCATATGGATAATTTATTACCCTAGCAGTGGAAGCTAAATTCTGAGTATGTCTACCAGTGCCATATGCAAATCCTAAATACACTGAATCATCCATCAAATCCTTCCAAAATAGATAAAAAGTATCATCATCACCACAACACCTATAGACAGAAACTAAAACTATGCACACTATTTACAAAACAAAGCAAATGTTAGGAAAAATCCTAGGCATAATACTTCTTGAGATAGAGCCCATTTATGGGCTCCGACAACACATTTCCCTCAAAATCAACCAATTCATAAGTGCCTTTTTTCAAGACCCTTTTAATGATGAAAGCATTTTACCACATAGGTTTGAATTTTCCTAACCTCAATGTGTCTTTATCTTGGTCATACCCCAAGACAAGGTCACCTTAAGAAAAAAACCTATGTCATACAGACTTGTCATATTGAGCTTTGACTCTTTTCTTATGGGCATCATTCATTGTGGTTGCATCTCAACGTTGTTCATCAAGATGTTCCAAATGAATATGACGCTCTTCAAGACTTGAGGTGTATGGAAGAAGCTAGACTGCTAACTTACGAGATGGAATCTCACATTCTATAGGAAAGATCGATTACAAACCATAAACCAACTGAAAAGGAGTGAAACCTGTAGCAATCTTAATAAACATTTGGTATTCTCATAGCGCGTGATATAGCATGATGTGTCAGTTTCACTTAGTTTTATTGATTGTCCTTTTCAAGATAGTCTTAAGGTATTTATTAATGGCTTCAACCTATCCATTAGCTTGAGGATAGTAAGGAGACGAATAGTCTTTCCGAAATACCAATTTCTGTTAGGAAAAATGTGAAAGGGGGGGGGGGGGGTGGTGAATCAATATTTTAAACCACTTAAACTTTCCTTTCTTATTCAGATTTCTGTACGTAGTTGTTATGAAGTAAACTTGTGTATGTACGTGACCGTGATGAAGACACATAGTGTATATCCAGTTCACTAACTTTTTTAGTTAATTCATCATCTGTATAACTTGAAACATTATATCAATGTTTCATTAAACATTAACTAAAAAGTAACCATGTGTATTAAAAACAAAATAAGTCATCAAACACAAGCAACACATGAACACTTGGATTTTTAGGTGGAAGCCCAATATGGGAAAAAACCACCAATGTTTTCGTCTTTGTCTTATTCTTTTATTATAAAGAGAAATTTCTTACAAACTTGTACTAACACAGACTCATACCAATATGCAAGAACCTACCTGTAGAAGGATTCAACGTTCTCTCGTTTTCCAGATTCTACGAGAAGGGAGCTACCACCCCCTTATCCTATGTTATTTGTGGATCACTTTTCTAAATGTTTCAAACCAGATCCATTCCAAATATCAGACAACAATATTGAAATCAACACTGTACCAAGTCACTTAATCGTTGAACCAACTGTATAACTAGGTCAAACATAGAAATAAATTGTTCAAACAACCAAACCAATTTATATCATTGTACACCCATTCATTAGAATACTAGACCACATATTGTTCATCACTGAAACAAGATTTTGTCACTGCAAAATTTGTCTAAACACATGTCAAAATATATACGCTATTATTCTTACTCATACCTGCGTATGTATACATTTCCCTTGAAGCATACTCGTGTACATATCTCAAAATATTGATAGTTCAATCTGTTTCACTATACCTTGAATCAATCACCCAAGTAGATACTGAAGCCAACATAAATCACTGAACCAGATACAAATTATCATCTAGCAACATTATCACAAGTCAATACTTCACTTCATAATCAATTCAGGCCAAACAACAATGTCAAATACAGATAATTATAAGGGACTTCATCGAAAGATAACAACAAACATACCATAATAGATTAGCCATTATCATCAACTCATACTGCAAAACCCTAGCAGATATACGCGACTCTTATTTTTCACTTTCACATATGTACGCATAATTTATACTTGACATCTATGTACAGATCTATTTATTCTACAAAATGTATACGAGAGTATCTAGAATCAAATCCACATATGTACACAATTTTTTTGAATCACATTTGCATGCATATCTGTAATTACTGAGTCAAACCTTCAATGCGCATTAGAACAACTGTCAAACCCAAATATCAACACATGCTATAATGTATACACATCATAAAATCATCATCATAAATCTATCAAACCATAAGTAGATTATTCAATATATAGTCATTTCATATCTAATAGATATGATCCATCATCATACTCCTTGGTGCACACTTATTTTAAATCAAACCAATCATCAAAAAAAGAATTCATGCACACCTAGCACTTTGATCTCCATCTCCTTATATAGCTTAGGCCTTAGCCAATACCTTAGGCCAATTTTGTAGTTATTCCAATGGTATTATTTGACGGGATCAAATATCCATTGTCGCACTCATTACTATGGGCCAATACCATGGTAAAGACCCCTGGTATTGAGAATATTATGGTGCCAAAACTGTATGCAACGTTGCTTCATCATACCCACTTATGTAGGCGACATTTTTTCATAGGACCCATGTATACTTCTTAAAACATCATCTTTATCATTCCTCTATCTCTGAACTAATATTCCTTTGTCCAATATTTTTGTCACATTTGTACTGGCCTGAATACTTGTCCTACTTTTATCATGTTGACATCTTTATTAGTAGGTTTCCATCAAGGACAACACATTTTTCATAATGCCAACAAACTCCCCCTTTGGACTTGATGGCAACCATTTTATTGTTTGGTCACCACCGCCTGAAGATACCTATAAACACATTTATATATATACCAATTTTCTCTCCCAAGTCACCAATCTTCTCCCCCCCTTCGACATCAAGAGAAAAGGGATGACTAATATTGAATGAAGACTTCTCTCCCTTTATTGACATGAGTGTTGTAGATCTGATCTGCTGAGTATGAACACAGAATAGTGACCATGCTCCCCTTGAGCACATGCTGAATTTTCTAAAAATATAAAAAGAAGTACATGACTCTATGACTCAACAAGACATGAAATTTCCTATCACCAATGACTCATGTTTGCATTGATCACCCAACACAGTGGGGTTACATATTTGACTCAATATTACATCACATATCCAAAATGATGGGATTAAATGACTTAACCACAATAGTCCAAACATGACTGAAATTTACAATTATTTGTAACATAGGTCTTTACATAACCTTTACATCAAGAGACAGATATGGAATTTATAACCAAAATAAAAGACCTCAATAAGACCATGATAGTCATTAGCAATTATAATACACCATATACTATCTGCACCATAAGCATTAAGTGTGACAACAAACACTTCAACAAAATATGTGTCTTTAGCAACATCATACATGATATATACCTATCCAGAATGTTAAACAAATCATAATGGCAAAAACGCACTACTAGAAGCATAGTTCCCCCTAAACCTTTGCCAATTGTTCACTGTCAGATCCTTCCTCAACTTGTATGTCATTTTTGCTGCCATTTTGTTTTGTTAATGGGTTTTAGCTATACAATTTTGCCTCTTGATGCCATGTTGTTCACAAAAGTCGAAAAACTCATATGATATAAATTCTCCTCCTCTCATTAACGAAATTTTGAGGTCTAAAATGGGCCTCCTAAGGAAATTATAAAGTAATAGTGGAAATAATAAAATAAGATTAGATTACATCATCAAATTTAGAGGGAAAAAAAAAAAGAAAAAACAATTTTTTCAACTCGTATTTTCAACTTATCTCCCTATGGGTTTAATCAAATTTTGAGTGGAAACACTCGTTGGATGCAAAATTTTATTCCTCATCCAAGGGGTACCCATGTTGCATACTTTCGAAGGACCCTACTACGTGAAAAATAAAAAATACATGAAAATTGTGATTGCAATCACGTTTTTTCATGTATTTCTCATTTTTCGTGTAGAAGGGACCATCGAAAGTATGCAATATGGGTACTCCTTGGATGAGGAATTAAATTTTGGCATCCAACGAGTACTCCCACTCGAAATTTTTGGGTAAACATTAGAGAGATATGAAAAATAGTTTATTATTTATTTATTTTTAAATTTTTTTTACATTTAACTCCAAATGGTGAATCAATCCCCAGGTGGACATTATCAGTCTTTGAATCCTATTGGTTCTCATAAAGTTTATTTTGGTTATACATTTTTCTTAGGAGGCCCATTTTAGACCTCAAAATTCCCCTAATGATCATATCTAAGACATTTGATTTTCAAATCTAACTCATTTTCTACTAGATCTTTGAAGAATTTAAATTTATCAAGTGCTCTATCTTTATGTTTTAATAAGTCAAACCAACACATACGAGTAAAGTCACCAATGAAAAACATGAAGTATTCCCCCCCCCAAGGAGACTTCTTTCTCATAGGACCACACAAATCAGTATGAATAAATTCAAGTGGCTTGAAGTACCTTCTTGTTAGGATATTCCTACACATAGGAAATAATTAAGTACAACTTGGTCTAGTGTATAGTTAAGTAAAGTGTGTTTCTTTAGTATGTACTTTTTGTAACTTACAATTTGACGATCACGATATGTTCTAGACATGAAGTGATATAACAGTTCATTCTCTCCTCGGTATTACCGACACTTGATCTATGGCTTCACACCTGATTGGTCCATGATCTCTATTTAAAGACCATGGAAGGTCATTTGTTAGGTGACCGTTCATGAGAGAATCTTATGTAAATTTTATTTCTTTTAAATTAATAAATTTCCTGAAGTGGTCGTGTTGGCTTAGGCTGTGCACTATTTCCCTCTTTGACACCAAGAACACTGGTGCACTAATTTGTGATATGTTTTTGAGTAGTGTCCTTTGGTTCTAAGGAACTTACCCTATAAATTCCTACACTTCTTTGGCATTAAACTACACTCTGGTTTATTTATTGAATTGACATGATTTACATATGGTACTTTCTGGTAGAGAGATGTTAGAAAAGTAGCTAGCTGCTCCCATTCTGCTTGACTTATGTAGTTGACTAAAGCTTAGGGGTCCCAATATTTTGTGTCAGAGCCAACTTTCTTCTGATTTTCTCATGTAACAATGTTCTAAACCACCTTCCAAGACATAGACATTACTTGGAGTTCTCGTTCCCTTTATTATGATCTTACATGTATCAATATTTTGTACCACACAATTCTTTGATCTGAAACCCACCTCATCCCTTTGATCACAGATCTGACTAACACTCAATAAGTTATGTTTTAATCCATAAACAAACAAAACATTTCCAGCTTTAACCTTTTCTTTCAGCAAAAAATTTCCTTTTCCTTTGATAGCAGTAGATGAATTATTTCCAAATGTTACATTCTTTTCTTTATTTATTTCATTAAAGGACATAAACTTATCTTTATCACCTATAATATGTTTTGAACATCCACTGTCAATGGACCATGGATTTTCTTGATCTCCTGCATATAAAGCTCAACTACAATTCTCATATTCTATGGTTTTCTTTTCCATACCTTAGATGTTGTTGCTTTTTCTTCAGGCTAAATAGTAGATCATATTTTGATTCTGCATCCAGTTTCTCTATGCCCAAATTTATTGCAAAAGGAACATTTAGATTCATCTTGAAGAGGTGGAAAGGTATTGTAAGAGTATTTCTTTAACCCAGTCTCATTCTTTTGTTTTATAGCTTCTCTAGTCATTATAGTTTTATAAGCAACACATTGAGCAGACTTATGACCAAAATTATGACAAGTGAAGCATTGACCATTAAAGTAAACGTTCCTGGGAGTGTAGTACCTTCTTAAGTAGCTTTCCCTTTTATTGTGATAAGGGTGATTCACCTGAGAAACATTCGATCCCTTACTCCTTTGCTGAGAGCTGGAATTTTGTTGACTGCCTCCTTTTATTCCATTAAGATAACTTCCTATACCTGTTTCAGAAGATTTTACAGTCTTTGATGATTCTACATCGTATTTGAGACCTATTTTTATAATAGGAGAGTGTTGTACTTTGATGATTTCTTGTCCTTTAGCAAATCTAAGGTTTATACTTTTTTCTTTCTCAAGTTCCTTCCTTAGACTTACAACTTCTAATTATAACTTTTCATTATGCCTCTCCTTTTCTAGGATTTGTTTCTTGAAAGCATATTCTGCTAATTTAAATTCTTCTAAATGAATTTTAAGTAGATTTATTCATTCTATGAGATTATCCTTTTCTTCTAGGGAATCCATAAAGACATCATCAGATTCATCAATACATTTATCTTCAAATGCCATAAGTAATCGATATCCTTGATCAGACTCACCTTCTTTTCCATTTGAAAGACCACTATCTTCATGTGCGTAAAAACTTCTCTTGTTTTCGAACCTTCCTCTAAAATTTACTTTTGCTGAATTTTTTCTTTTCTCATGGTTTTCTTTATATGTGAATTTAGTAGCATAGTGACCAACTCTTCCACAAGAAAAAAATTTGAAGGGAAGTTTACCTCTGAATCTATCAGTGCATACTTGGAGTTTATTTAAGAAGTTTGCCTCTTCTTTATTTGATACATACCCTCATTCCTCGATCTCCTCCTTTTCCTTTCCTTTGGAAGTGGCTTTGAATGCATCTTCTTTGATATCTAACGGATCCCCTTTTCTCATTTCATAGGCTGTTAAAATACCATGAAGTTGGTTAATAGTAAGGTTCTTCAAATCCTACATTTCTCCAATGGCTGAGACTTTCAAATCGAATTTTGGGGTTAGAGATATTAAGATTTTCTCAACTAGTGATGATTATTTTATTTCGTCACTAAGATTTCTCATTGAATTAACGATCTCATCTACTCTAAGAAAGAAACTTGCAATACTTTCATCATTATGCATTATGATAGTTTCATATTGAATTCTAAGAGTTTGAATTTTGACACTTTTTACCTTAATGTCACCTTCATAAATTTGGATGATCTTATCCCATATACCCTTTACGGTATTCATCTACACGACCTTGACAAATCTGGATTTAGCCAAGCTTCATAATAGAGAATTGACAACCTTTGTATTGGTCTCATACTTTTTTATTTTATGCTTCATCCATGGGAATGGAGGATGGATATTGGTAGCCTCCTTCAACGATTCCCTAAACATCCACTCCAAGTGGCTGTAGGTAAAATCTTGTTCTGATTTCCTAGAAAACCATATTGGATCCATTAAACAATAATGGCCTGATAGATGTTTCTCCCTCTTGGTTGCTCATCTTGATGAATCTGCCTTCAAGCGATCAAGCTTCTTCTGAAGGACCTGCTCTGAAACTAATAGTTAGGAAAATATTGAGAGGGGGTTGGGGGGGGGGGGGGGGTGTGTTGGTGGCGGAGGGGGGTGAATCACTATTTTTGTACGTGGTTTTTATGAAGTAAGCATGTGTATGTACGCAACTATGATGAATACAAGTAGCATATATCCAATTCACTAAATTTTTCAGTTAATTCGTCATTTGTTTAACTTGAACCAGTATGTCAATACTTCATTAAATATTAATTAAACAGTAACCATGTGCAGTAAGAATAAGATAAGTCATCACACACAAGCAACACATGAACACCAAGAACTTTAGATGGAAACCTAATGTGCGAAAAAACCACCGTTGTTGTCATCTATGTCTTCAACAAAGTTACGGATGAAACAAGAACTCTAGCCCAAAAATTCCAAAAACAACATGAAAAAACAACCCAAAAACGAAAAGTGTGTATTTCAAAACGATGTTTTTTTTTTAGGGTAAAGTTTCAACATTTTATTAAAAACCATTTTTTCTTGCAAAAAGGATTGGAAAAACACCCTTGAAACAAAAAATGTTGATAGTGGAATAACAAAAAAAACAGGTACTTTCTAGCAATGTAATTAAAGATAAAATATTAGGACTTTGAAAAACCATAAAATTCCAACAATTTTTAGACATGATGTTAAAGATAAAATATCATGTCTCAAAGGTTTGTAATTCCAACAATTTTCATCCATCTTGTTAAAGATAAAACATCTTGACTCTAAAAAACCATAAAATTGTAGTTCTTTTTAACTATCACATTAAATATTAAATATCATAACTCAGAAAAAACCTTAATATTTTGACAAGTTTTCAACCATGGAATTGAAAACCTTAAGTTTTTAACATATTTGAACCATGAAATTATTGACAAATTCTATGACTAAAACAATTTTTAAAAATGAACAAGTAATGATAGATTCATTATTCCAAGAGTAATTTTTATTTTAAAGGCTAAAAATATAGCTCATTTGAAATCTTAGCCTAAGACAACTTATCTTATTGCAACAAAAACCTAAAAATAAACCATCAAAATTAAGTGCCCTCTTTCAATGAGGCATTAATTTTTAAAATTTTTTAAAAGTATCTTATACATATCATGGCAATACCACTGTATAATTTAAAAATTGAACATTAATTTCTAATCTTTTTTTTACTTTTAATCACAATATGAACAAATGATAACAATAAATAGTATCATGAAAATCTCATTGTATAATTTAAAAATTGAACATAAATTTCTAATATTTTTTTTACTTTTAATCAAAATATGAACAAATGATAACAATAAATATTATCATGACAATATCATTGTATAATTTAAAAATTGAACATTAATTTCTTATATTTTTATTTTTAATCAAAATATGAACAAATGATAACAATAAATAATATCATGGCTGCATAACTTAAAAATTCAACATTAATTTCTAATATTTTTTTTACTTTTAATCAAAATATCAACTTTGGTAGATTGAATATAACATAAATTATTTAAAAAAAAACATAAATTGAAAAAAGAATTTAAATTTTGAAAAAAAAAATTAATGAAATTGATGAGATAAAAAAATAAACAACAACATTTAAAATTAAATTAAAAAAACACAATAAAAACCATTAAAAAAAAACTTAAAAAAGAAATAAATAAGAAATAATGACATTTAAAAAAATTAAACTTGTAAAAAAACATAAAAAAAAAGTGAAAAAAAAAAAAAAAAAATCCATAAATTGTAAAAAAAAAAAAAAATTACTTGTACAAATAAAAATTTTAAACAAAATAAAAATAATAACAAAAAAAAAAAGAAAACTTTTCAAAAAAACACATAATTTAAAGGAAAAGAAAAATAACGAAAAAAATAAAAATCAAAAAACAATTTTTTTTTAATTAAATAAACTACATAAATAAAATAATAATAATAATAATATAACATAGAAATTAAATAATTTCAATAAATAAATAAATAAAATTAAATAAAAATTCAAATATCGAAAAAAAACCTTAAAAAGTCAATTATATATATATATATATATATATATATTATAATTATATTATATATATAATATATATATATATATAATATATATATATATATATATATCTATTATTATATTATATATATATATAAATATATATATATATTATATATATATATTAAAATCAATTGGTCGTGGGGGCTCGGCCCTAGGTGGGTGTGGCGTTGAATCAGCTCCCTGCCTACCTAGGGCTGAGCCCTGCGGCCACCTGAAAAACATGAAGATTGACCTCATACTAGTACGCATGATTCTACCTGCAGAAGGTTACAACCTTCTCTCGTTCTCCAACTTCTATTGGAAGGGAGATACAACCCCCTAGCTCTTGTACTAGTTAATATGTTTACTAGTACGTAGGTGCCAACCTACAGAAAACTCTACTCTTCCACCAGGGACCACATTTCATGAATTTTCAGACTAGATACTCTTTGATCACAACAACACAAACCGAAGGCCATGTTTCATCAAATTTTCACACTGGACCCATCAAAGCTTTTAAACTTAAACTGCATCAACCAATATTTATTTTATCTAAACAATCAGATCACTGACACCAGAGCATTGTGTTGAACCCAGAACCCTGCATCATCATTCAAAACTAGCTGTAACCCCAAAAATCATGCATTAGAGTGTATACACTACTTAGTTGAACCCAACCTATGTGTATATGCTACTTCTGTGAATTAAACCTACATATACCTTCAAAACTAATGCAAACATAAACTTTTGAATCAAGTCAACCATCAATATACTGAATATCTACAGATCTTTACACAGGTAGGGTAGAGATCACTTCTTCTCACTTATACAATCAATCAATCAAATGCCAGCCTCCTTATGCATTCAGTTTTACATTCATATCTAAGAAGACTTCATTGACAGACAATAGTAAAACAACAGAATTTGATCAGATAGATCAGTCTAATATGAAAAAAAGCTTTTCTTTTGTATATGCTACTTGAATGAACTAAACTTGCGTGTACACGCTCTTTAGCCAAGACGAACCTACGTACAGATCTGCAAATATTGACTTAGAACTTTGCTGCAATTCCAGACTTTAGACAAACCTAGATCATGGTAGATAAAAAAATAGAACAGGCGCAAAACATCAGATCTAGTCTCAACCAATATCAGATCATTCAAGAATAATTCATTTCAAGTCTCATGATTCCTGATCCAATATTGAACTCAAGGTGCACATGAATATTTCAGATCCAGTCCCAAACACAACCCTGCAACATAAAATATACTTCAGATAGAAGTATTCCTTAGAATCTTATTACCTCTTCTGGCCAAATTATCTTCTCTTCCTTATATACTCTTAGGCCTTTCTCAATACCTTAGACCAAAACCACTTAGTACCTATACCTTGGACCAAATTCCTAAGGTCAATAGCTTGGACCAAATACCTCGGATCAAATACCTTGGATCAATACCTTGAATCAAAATACCTTGGACCAAAAACTTGGTTTTCCAACATGTACGCACTTTTCCTCTTGTGAAAGTGTATGTATACATTATACGCTACTTTTCTTCTGTTAACCCGCATGTATACACTTTTTGGACAAAGTGAACCAGCGTATACCTCTCTTTCTTCATTCTTTGTAGTCTGATCTGTAATCCTTTGTTGTTGACCTGTTGTATTGTGGACTGTCATTTGAGTGAGTTGCCATCAAGGACAACGCATGTATCATAATGCCAAAAATATTGAGGTTAACAAAGGAAATTTTAGTAAAGAATCAAAAGTTCAACAAAACAAGCAAGCAAGAAAAGTGATTTTTCAAAGGAAATTGTTTTCTCCCAACTATAAAAGTAACAATCCATTCTCTCCTTTGGACAATGAGATTGAATCTTTTATTTGTCATAACTTTGGACATATTGTAGCCAATTGTAGAAGTAGATTCATTGGAAGATCATCAACCCCTAGGTACTCAGATTTATTTAAGGGATATTGTTTTACTTGCAACACATTTGGTCACAAAGTTTTTGATTTCCATAAGAAAAATATGAAGAAAAAATATTATGATTATTTTGTTCCCTTCTCTATTCATGTAAAGTGTTATACATGTAACAAGTTTGGACATGTAGCAAAAGAATGTTGGACCAATACAATGAACACATACATACAACAAAACACGCAAAAAGAAAATAATGTTATTGGATCCACCAACACTCCTCATACTAAGCAGAAAGAAGAAGATGTAAGGGGTGGCCTTGCTCTATGTTTATTTGATAAAAAAAATCAATGGTACATTGAAAATAGATGCTCTCACCATATATATGAAAACAAAGAAAAAATTATCTCTTAAGAAAAAAAAGAGTGGTAATATTATCCTTGGAAATGGTTCATCTACAAAAGTAGTAGGCATAGGTAATGTTAATCATAATGTTAAGAATAGAGAAGCAACTAATGTACTATTGGTTAAAGGGATAAATCAAAACATTCAAAGTGTAGGAAAATAACTTATAAAGGAAATGTAATTATCTTTACATCAATAGGATGCAAGATCATAGAAAAGGACACTGGAGAAGTCATAGAAAAAAGATACTGAAATTTAGATAAATTATATGTACTAATGAATAATACAAGTAGAAATAATAGGTCTAACTCCTCTTCTTGATATTTAGAGTAAAAGCAAATAGTCCCCATCGTAGTTTATTATATATGATGTTATTTATAAAGGGAATGTAGAACTATCAAGGGGATCTATGCATGCGTACCTTGATGATGATTTCATTGTTATTCTTTTGGTGATGATTTATGTTACTGATGTTACATCCGATGAAGTGATTGTGACCAAGAACGGACATGACATGTTTAGTGAGAGTTTTGGCTGTTAGCACCTAAATCTGCCTTAGGCTGAAGGAAGGCAAAATTTCAGGGTAACCACAAACTACGCTCAGTCTGGTAGCTAGCCCTACTAGAACAGCAGAGGGCTCTCTCCGGGTCACACTCAGTGAAGAATAAACAATATGGTCTGAGATGACTTCAAATGAATACTGATTTTAGGCTAGTAAATAGATATGGAACAAGAGGCAATTTTTTGAATGACTGAGTTTTCTGGGATGTATGGGGACAAAGGACAACATGAGCTAAGAAATTAAATCAAAGACACAGATTTTTTCTTGAGGCATGATAGGTAGTAAGTTTAGAAATCAAATTTGAATAATATGGAGTGGAAGACTATATGAGAAGTTGAAAAGGGCATAGGTGATGAATCCTTTTCAGACAGAAGAAGAAACACAGAGGATGAATGTTTTCCAAGTCAGAGCAATAAATTTGGATTCTACCTTTCCTACTTAAAAAACATTCAACTGGAAATGAATATGAATGAACTGCAAAACATTACAAGTTACATATGAAACAGAGAAGAAACACATTGCTAAACTCATACCACAGGAATCTCAGGAATCAAAGTTGCATCATTTCATTAAAATCTCTGCCAAAACTGTAAAATGCAAGTGTTGGGTTTTTCCTCCACACTGCTCCCAGAAAGTACAACCAACCCTTTGCAAATGGTTTTGCATACAATAAATAGATTATGCCTTTAGGAAATAGAACGACCCATAGCTGGCGAGTTTTTCAAATCATTACAAAATGGAAATGGAAAGCCAACCATCAATTACAGGTGCAGCATTACAAAAATGACAAATGGCTTGAGTGACTGCTTGCCTTCCTTTGCCACGGATAGGAGCCAAACTTTAGTGAAATTACTTTTTAAACATTGCCTTAGTTGCTGAGAAAAATATAGTGTAAATGAGCAGGTCCACTTGGAGAAAGTCGCGAATCGAAATTTCGTGGAACGGAAGTGATTTTGGCCTTTTGGTCTATATGCGTCGTGCCCTAATCTATACGCATCGTGCCACTTTGGAGGCGATTTTGAGGTACCTGATGGAGTCCAAATTATGCACAAGTGTGCTTGTTGGAAATCCCTACCTATATACTTTCCAACCCAAGTGGAATTTCTGAATTTTCTTCTCATTTGCCCCTCCAAAACTTCAATCTCCCAAGACTGCTTCCTGTGTGTCAAAATAGGGGCAGAGAGGCCATTTTTTGAGTGTTTTTGACCTCCTGGGGACTCAAAACTTGCCCAAAATTCTTTTCCATGCACTAGAAGTCATGAGTTTTCATTCTTAATCCAAAAATGCAAACCATTCTGGATTTGGAGCTCCCAATCCTAAGCGTCGCGCCGCACAAGGAGAAAAACCCTGTTTGTGCACAAAAATGTGTCAAATGACCAAAAATGCCCCAAAGATGCTCTAAATTTCTTGGCCATGCACAAGCAGTAATTAGTTTTCATTTTGAATCCAAAAATGCAAACCATTTGTGATTTGGAGCTCCCTATCATAAGCGTTGCGCTAGTGCGCAGCGCACAGAGCCTGTGCATAACACTTTTTGCAGAAGACATTGGGAGACCTTCCCTATGTCAAAATTGGGTGAAGGATAGCTCGTTGGAAAGGTATTTGAGTATACTTTCCAACAAAACTATAATTTTTCAACTTAGAGTTCATTTTCCCTATCAAAAATCAAATCTCCCAAGATTGGTCAAAATGTACCAAATGAGGCTGCCTCAAGGAAGAGTGTTGTTGCAGTCAACTTTTCAAGGTGTTCCTCAACTCCAAATTGAGCTCAAGATAGCTCATTGGAAAGATATTTGTGTCTAGTTAGCATTTTACTCATCAAGAAAGTCATTTCACTAACCCAAATAGGAGAAAACTTGATTTTCCAGAGGTCACTTTAGAGGTGCATCAATTCTCCCGAGGCAATTGTATTTTTGACATTTCTCTAAAATCATGACATTTGTGTAAAAAGTGACAGAGGTTTTTCTTCTGTGGCCTAATTTTGACAAAAACCTGTCTCAGTTTTCCAAAATTCATCTTTTCTTGCTCAGAAACATCATTTGAGTGAATTATTGAACCTTCCTTTGGCCTGCAAGTATCATTGAAGCACTTTGAGAACAACAATTTGCAAACCCTAGACCTAATGACTAAAATGAGTCTTGTCCATTAAAATATCAAACATTGATTGTCTTGGATTTTAATAACTTTGGTGAAAATACCTAAGCCAGCAGGTACAAGACATGAGGGGAGCTGACTAACAAGACCTTTTTCGTCGGATTATGGCATGTCCCTAGCAGAATGCAGCTGAGTGAATGGAGCGAGACACCTAAAAATGAGATGCAAAAAGAGTTTTGATCTTTGACAGAGGATTGACAAGACCGACTCTAACATTGGCTCCAATAGGGATGGCAGCTGCAGCTCCTTGGAGGTGCCAAGAACTATAGATATTTGGGAGAGCAGACAGTGCCTTCGTCCATTGGGCTATGGAGTTATTATTTTGACAAACCACACAAGACTCTGACTCATTTATTGACTAAAACCTGACTCAGACCGACTTAATTATGGAACCAATATGACTGAAAAAACTAACTCAATGAAAAAGGAAATGACTCATGACTGACTTAACTAAAACAAGAACTTACAAAACTTGTTTCAATGGCAGCAATCCATCAAGATTTGAGGGCTTCAAATCATGATGACAGACACCTAAGTACTAAATGTACAATATGTATAATCATGTGTAATGTGTCTTCCAATGTAACCAATCAAGTAGATATCTCCTTGATTGATTCTCATGATCAGATCTTCTGGTCAACAACAAATACTGGTAACTGGGCTTCCAAAAACATAATTGACCATAATTTCCTTCATAACTGAATACTGCAATAATCACCTGCACTGCTGAATACAACAAATCTGCCATTGGATCCTGAAAAACATGAACATTGACCTCTTGCTGGAAAAACAAGGTATCTTTTTCTCTTGATTCTGATCTTTCTTCATAAATAAGAGTATGTTCCAGGTCTTCAAAAAATTCTGAACAAGTAGATGAGTTGACCTCCTTTTCAAAGAACATTTCAAAACATGAGACATATGAAGAGGAATCTAAAAAGGGATCCTGAATGGTCTGATCTTTTGAAGTCTGAATATATGGTAGGTCATCCTCATATGATATGATAGCCAGATTCTCATTACATTCATCACATTCATCAATCATGAGAAAAGCAACTTTAGATGTTTCTTGAAACCTAACAATAACATTTCTATCATCTAGCATAAATTCATCCAAAGGAACTTTTTCACTTGCTTGAGAAAAGATCCCATCTTGCTGTTCATGAGCTGACTGGATTACCTCTTCATGAAGACTGTGTTCTGATGACATGAGAACATTTGGATCCAAAACTCTGTCTTCTTCATCCCAGATGATTTTAGCAGCAAAGTTCTCTTTCATGGGACATAGTACAAGGTTTTCTTGGTCATCACATTCTGAATCTACATTTGAAATGGCTGTCTTAACATTATCACATTCTAAATTTGAAACTTGATTTCTATGCATGTTGTCGTCTTCTATGGACAGATTTGAAACAACACTTTTTCTTTCATCACTTTCAGCCATATGGAACTCTTCAACCTGCTGATCTATTTCATGTAATTCATGTTGACTGTCAAGATGCAAAATTCCTTCATTTTCCATTGTACACAGATCTTGATTCTGCTGCAAAGTTTCGTGAGCATCTTGATGGGACTCCTCTAGTTTCTCTTCATGTTGCTGAAATGGATTTTTGTACAAGGCTTCCATGATCTCATCATCCATAAAATTATCATCCTCATAGTATTTTTCAAGGCTTTCAATAAAAGTAGAAGCATTTTTGCAACAATCATGAACTAGATTTAATGATGGATAAGAGTCTTTATATCTTTTAATGAACAGAGCATGAAAATCCTTTAGACAATAAATACAAGTAGCGGGCAAATTTTCATACCAAGATTGGGCTTCACCTTCCAGAGTGGCCAAGAATATCTTCATCAGGCAATCTTCGGGAAAATCAACTTTGAACTTGCGAACATGCATGTGAAATCTAACTAGATGTAAAGCAGCATCCTTCCTACCATCATCTTTAAACGTAGGCAAATTCCTTGACCAATCTACTTTTAGAATCTTATTTGGAAAGCCTAGAATGTGATCTCGGCTCATGGGAGCGTATCTTCTTGCAATCTGCTCCATTTTAAAAGATCTCAAAGCTACTGATCCCTCTGCAGTGGAGTCACCATGAAGCACCGGTTGTTGGATTCTTTAGTGAAAGGAGTTGCCAGGTGAATGATTTCAACCGTCTTCTTATGTCTGATCGTTGTTCACCATCAATAATTAGATCTGAGATTGATAGATGTACTAGGGAAAAACAATATTCAAGCAAACCATTTTTTCCCCAGCGGAGTTGCCACTATGTTAGCACCTAAATTTGCCTTAGGCTGAAGGAAGGTAAAATTTCAGGGTAACCACAAACCACGCTCAGTCTAGTAGCTAGCCCTGCCAGAACAACAGAGGGCTCTTTCTGGGTCACACTCAATGAAGAATAAACAATATGGTCCGAGATGACTTCAAATGAATACTGATTTTAGGCTAGTAAATAGATATGGAACAAGAGGCAATTTTTCGAATGACTGAGTTTTCTGGGATGTATGGGGAAAAAGGACAAAATGAGCTGAGAAATTAAATCAAAGACAATTTTTTTCTTGAGGCATGATAGGTAGTAAGTTTAGCAATCAAATTTGAATAATATGGAGTGGAAAGACTGTATGAGAAGTTGAAAAGGGCATAGGTGATGAATCCTTTTCAGACAGAAGAAGAAACACAGAGGATGAATGTTTTCCAAGGCAGAGCAATAAATTTGGATTCTACCTTTCCTACTTAAAAAACATTCAACTAGAAATGAATATGAATGAACTGCAAAACATTACAAGTTACATATGAAACAGAAAAGAAACACATTGCTAAATTCATACCATAGGAATCTCAGGAATTAGAGCTGCAGCATTTCATTAAAATCTCCGCCAAAACTATACAATGCAAGTGCTCGTTTTTTCCTCCACACTGCTCCCAGAAATTTCAACCAACCCTTTGCAAATGGTTTTGCATAAAATAAATAGATTATTCTTTTGGGAAATAGAATGAACCACAGCTGGGGAGTTTTTCAAATAATTACAAAATGGAAATGGAAAGCCAACCATTAGTTACAGGTGCAGCATTACAAAAATGACAAATGGCTTGAGTGACTTCTCGCCTTCCTTTGCCAGTTGGATAGGATCCCACCTTTAGTGAAAATAATTTTTAAACATTGCCTTAGTTTCCAAGAAAAATATAGTGTAATTGAGCGGGCCCACTTGGAGAAAGTCGCGAATTGAAATTTTGCGGAACGAAACTGATTTTGGCCTTTTGGTCTATATGTGCCGCGCCCAAATCTATACGCTCTACGCCACTTTGGAGGCGATTTTGAGGTACCTAGTGGAGTCCAAATTGTGCCCAAGTTCACTTGTTGGAAATCCCGACCTGTCTACTTTCCAACCCAAGTGGCATTTCTGAATTTGGTGCTCATTTGCCCCTCCAAAACTTCAATCTCCCAAGACTGCTTCCTGTGTGTCAAAATAGGGGTAGAGAGGCCATTTTTTGACCTCCTGGGGACTCAAAACTTGCCCAAAATTATTTTCCATGCACCAGTAGTCATGATATTTCATGCTGAATCCAAAAATGCAAACCATTCTTGATTTGGAGCTCCCAATCCTAAGCGTTGCGCCAGTGGTGCGGCGCACAGGGACAAAAACCTTGTTTGTGCACAAAAATGTGTCAAATGACCAAAAATGCCCCAAAAATGCTCTAAATTTCTTGGCCATGCACAAAAAGTCATGATTTTTCATGCTGAATCCAAAAATTCAAACCATTTGTGATTTGGAGCTCGCTATCATAAGCGTCACGCCAGTGTGCGGCGCACAGAGCCTTTGCATAGCACGTTTTGCAGGAGACGTTTGGAGACCTTCCCGATGTCCAAATTGGGTGTAGGATAGCCCGTTGGAAAGGTATTTGAGTATAATTTCTAGAAAAACTAGAATTTGTCAATTTGGAGTTAATTTTCTTTATAAAACATCAAATCTACCAAGACTTTCCAAAATGTGCCAAATGAGGCTGCCTCAAGGTAGAGTGCTATTGAAGGCAACTTTGTAAGGTGTTCCTCAACTCCAAATTGAGCTCATGATAACTCATTGGAAAGCTCTTTGTCTCTAGTTATCCTTTTTCTCATCAATAAAGTCATTTGGATAACCAAGCTAGGAGAAAACGTGATTTTCTGAAGGTCACTTTAGAGGTCATCAATTCTCCCAAGGCAATTATATTTTTGACATTTCTATAAAACCATGACACCTGTGTAAAAAGTGAAGGAGGTTTTTCTTCCTTTTCATATTATGGAAAAAAACCTCTCTAAGTTTTTCAAAATTCATCTTTTCTTTCTCAGAAACATCATTTGAGTGAATTATTGAACCTTCCTCTGGCCTGCAAGTATCATTGAAGCACTTTGAGAACAACAATTTGCAAACACTAGACCTAATGACTAAAATGAGTCTTTTCCATTAAAATATCAAACATTTACTGTCATGGATTTTAATAACTTTGATGAAAATACCTAAGCCAATAGGTACAAGACATGAGGGGAGCTGACTAACAAGACCTTTTCCGTCAGATTATGGCATGTCCCTAGAGGAATGCAGTTGAGTGAATGGACCGAGACACCTAAAAATGAGATGTAGAAAGAGTTTTGATCTCTGACGGAGGACTAAAAAGACCGACTCTAACATTGGCTCCAATAGGGATGGCAGCTCCAGCTCCTTGGAGGTGCCAAGAACTGCAGATCTTTGGGAGAGCAGATAGTGCCTTCGTCCATTGGGCTATGGAGTCATTATTTTGAAAAACCACACAATAATTTGACTCATTTATTGACTGAAACCTGATTCATACTGACTTAATTATGGAACCAATATGACTGAAAAAACTGACTCAATGCAAAAGGAAATGACTCATGACTGACTTAACTAAAACAGGAACTTACAAAACTTGTTTCAATGGCAGCAGTCCATCAAGATTTGAGGGTTTCAAATCATGATGACAGCCACCTGAGTACTAATGCAATATGTACAATCATGTGTAATGTGTCTTCCAATGTAACCAATCAAGTAGATGTCTCCTTGATTGATTCTCCTGATCAGATCTTTTGGTCAACAACAGATACTGGTAACTGTGCTTCCAAAAACATAATCACCTTCACTGTTGACTACAACAAATCTGCCACTGGATCCTGAAAAACATGAAGATTGACCTCTTGCTGGAAAAACAAGGTATCTTTTTCTCTTGATTCTGATCTTTCTTCATAACTAAGAGTATGTTCCAGGTCTTCAAAAAATTCTGAACAAGTAGATGAGCTAATCTCCTTGTCAAAGAACATTTCAAAACATGAGACATATGAGGAGGAATCTAAAAAGGGATCCTGAATGGTCTGATATTTTGAATTCTGAATATATGGTAGGTCATCTTCATATGATATGATAGCCAGATTCCCATTACATTCATCACATTCATCAATCATGAGAAAAGCAACTTCAGATGTTTCTTGAAACCTAACAATAACATTTCTATCATCTACCATAAATTCATCCAGAGGAACTTTTTCAATTGCTTGAGCAAAGATCCCATCTTGTTGTTCATGAGCTGACTGGATTACCTCTTCATGAATACTGTGTTATGATGACATGAGAACATTTGGATCCAAAACTTTGTCTTCTTCATCCCAGATGATTTCAGCAGCAGAGTTCTCTTTCATGGGACTTAGTACAAGGTTTTCTTGGTCATCACAATCTGAATCTACATCTGAAATGGCTGTCCTAACATTATCACATTCTAAATTTGAAACTTGATTTCTCTGCATGCTGTCTTCTTCTATGGACAGATCAGAAATGACACTTTTTTTTTCATCACTTTCAGCCATATGGAACTCTTCAACCTGCTGATCTATTTCATGTAATTCATGTTGGCTGTCAAGATGCAAAATTCCTTCATTTTCCACCGTACAAAGATCTTGATTTTGCTGCAAAGTTTCCTGAGCATCTTGCTGGGACTCCTCTAGTTTCTCTTCATGTTGCTGAAATGGATTCTCGTACAAGGCTTCCATGATCTCATCATCCATAAAATTATCATCCTCATAGTATTTTTCAAGGCTTTCAATAAAAGTAGAAGCATGTTTGCAACAATCATGAACTAGATTTAATGATGGATAAGAGTCTTTATACCTTTCAATGAACAGGGCATGAAAATCCTTTAGACAGTAAATACAAGTCGCGGGAAAATTTTCATACCAAGATTGGGCTTCACCTTCCAGAGTGGCTAGGAATATCTTCTTCAGGCAATCTTCGGGAAAATTAACTTTCAACTTGCGAACATGTATGTGAAATCTAACTAGATGTAAAGCAGCATCCTCCGTACCATCATCTTTAAACGTAGGAAAATTCCTTGACCAATCTACTTTCGGAATCTTATTTGGAAAGACTGGAATGTGATCTCGGCTCATGGGAGCGTATCTTCTTGCAATCCACTCCATTTTACAAAATCTCAAAGCTACTGATCCCTCTGCAGTGGAGTCACCATCAAGCACCGGTTGCTGGATTCTTCAGTGAAAGGAGTTGCCAGGTGAATGATTTCAGCTGTCTTCTTATGTCTGATCGTTGTTCACCATCAACCATCAGATTTGAGCTTGATATATGTACTGGGGCAAAAAAATCTTCAAGCAAACCATTTTTTCCCCAACGGAGTCGCCAGTATGTTAGTACCTAAATCTACCTTAGGTTAAAGGAAGGCAAAATTTCAGGGTAACCACAAACCACGATCAGTCTGGTAGCTAGCCCTACTAGAACAGGAGAGGGCTCTCTCCGGGTCACACTTAGTGAAGAATAAACAATATGGTCTGAGATGACTTCAAATGAATACTGATTTTAGGCTAGTAAATAGATATGGAACAAGAGACAATTTTTTAAATGACTGAGTTTTCTGGGATGTATGGGGACAAAGGACAACATGTGTTGAGAAATTAAATCAAAGACAAATTTTTTCTTGAGGCATGATAGGTAGTAAGTTTAGCAATCAAATTTGAATAATATGGAGTGGAAAGACTGTATGAGAAGCTGAAAAGGGCATAGATGATGAATCCTTTTCAGACAGAAGAAGAAACACAGAGGATGAATGTTTTCCAGGGCAGAGCAATAAATTTGGATTCTCCCTTTCCTACTTAAAAAACATTCAACTAGAAATGAATATGAATGAACTGCAAAACATTACAAGTTAAATATGAAACAGAGAAGAAACACATTGCTAAACTCATACCACAAGAATCTCAGGAATCAGAGTTGCATCATTTCATTAAAATCTCTGCCAAAACTGTACAATGCAAGTGCTGGGTTTTTCCTCCACACTGCTCCCAGAAATTACAACCAACCCTTTGCAAATGGTTTTGCATACAATAAATAGATTATGCCTTTGGGAAATAGAACGACCCACAGCTGGGGAGTTTTTCAAATCATTACAAAATGGAAATGGAAAGCCAACCATTAGTTACAGGTGCAACATTACAAAAATGACAAATGGCTTGAGTGACTGTTGCCTTCCTTTGCCACTTGGATAGGAGCCCACCTTTAGTGAAAATAATTTTTAGACATTACCTTAGTTGCTGAGAAAAATATATTGTAAATGAGTGGGCCCACTTGGAGAAAGTCACGAATGGAAATTTCACGGAATGGAAGTGATTTTGGCCTTTTGGTCTATATGCGTTGCGCCCAAATCTATACGCGCCATGCCACTTTG
This sequence comes from Pinus taeda, assembly GCA_000404065.3. NCBI lineage: Eukaryota > Viridiplantae > Streptophyta > Pinopsida > Pinales > Pinaceae > Pinus > Pinus taeda. Next base: position 70,138 of record APFE031500968.1, read on the forward strand.
GAGGCGATTTTGAGGTACCTTCTGGAGTCCAAATTGTGCCCAAGTGTGCTTGTTGGAAATCCCTATCTGTCTAATTTCAAACCCAAGTGGAATGTCTGAATTTGGTGCTCATTTGCCCCTCCAAAACTTTAATCTCCCAAGACTGCTTCCTGTGTGTCAAAATAGGGGCAGAGAGAACATTTTTTGAGTGTGTTTGACCTCCTGGGGACTCAAAACTTGCCCAAAATTCTTGTCCATGCACTAGAAATCATAATTTTTTATTTTGAATCCAAAAATGCAAACCATTCTTGATTTGGAGCTCCCAATCCTAAGTGTCGCGCCAATGGCGCGACGCACAGGGAGAAAAACCCTGTTTGTGCACAAAAAAATGTCAAATGACCAAAAATGCCCCAAAAATGATCTAAATTTCTTGGCCATACACCAACAGTCATGATTTTTCATGCTGAATCCAAAAAGGCAAACCATTTGTGATTTGGATCTCCCTATCATAAGCGTCGTGCCAGTGCGCGGCGCATAGAGCCTGTGCATAGCACTTTTTTCAGGCGACGTTTGGAGGCCTTCTAAATGTTAAAATGGGGTGCATAATAGCCCATTGGAAAGGTATTTGAGTCTACTTTCCAACCCAACTAGAATTTTTCAATTTGGAGTTCATTTTCTCTATCAAAAATCAAAGCTCCCAAGACTGGTCAAAATGTGCCAAATGTGGCTACCTCAAGGCAGAGTGCTGTTGTAGTCAATGTTTGAAGGTGTTTCTCAACTCCAAATTGAGCTCAGGATATCTCATTGGAAATATCTTTATGTCTAGTTATCATTTTACCCATCAAGAAAGTAATTTGGCTAACCAAACTAGGAGAAAACTTGATTTCCCCAAGGTCGCTTTAGACTTGCATCAATTCTCCTGAGGCAATTGTATTTTTGACATTTCTCTAAAACCATGACACCTATGTAAAAAGTGAAGGAGGTTTTTCTTCCTTGGCCTATTTTGGACAAAAACCTCTCTCATTTGTCCAAAATTCATCTTTTCTTGCTCAAAAAATCATTTGAGTGAATTATTGAACCTTCCTCTGGCCTGCAAGTATCATTGAAGCACTTTGAGAACAACAATTTGCAAACCCTAGACCTAATGACTGAAATGAGTCTTGTCCATTAAAATATCAAACATTGACTGTCATGGATTTTAATAAATTTGATGAAAAGACCTAAGCCAACAGGTACAAGACATGAGGGGAGCTGACTAACAAGACCTTTTCCGTCAGATTATGTCATGTCCTTAGCGAAATGCAGCTGAGTGAATGGAGCAAGACACCTAAAAATGAGATGTAGAAAGAGTTTTGATCTCTGATGGAGGACTGACAAGACCGACTCTAATAGTGGCCATGAGAATCAACAACTTATATTATGAATGTGTTTCTTATGAGGGACAGTAATGTATGCACATGGTTCTTGACTTAGACAATCACATATATTTCTCTGTGATAATAAAGAATTGGCACAGATTCAGGGGGATCTTCTCATATTTCTTTTAACATTTGTTTGTTATAGTCTGTTGATAATGCCCTTATGTTGCTTAGGAATGCATGAAAGAGTATTGGTTCGTAATGAGTGATGAGTTGTTGTAAAGTCTTATTATTGTTGTTGATTTATCACTTTATTGTTGATGTGAAGAATATAATGTGATTAGAATTGATGATGAAGAGCTAACACAGGTTCAGGGGAAGCATATCCCATGCTTCTGATGGCTCATTGTTGGCATTATGGACACCCTTTCTTGCATTATGTTGACTATGATGAGTTCATATCATTGTTGGTGATTTGGATATATATTTATGTTGTTGTAATTATGCAATTTATGTTTTTTTTGTCAGATGATTATGTTGCATATTCCTATATGGTGCAGAAATTTCATTTATGAGATCCTTGATTATGGATGAGATGTTGCACAAAGCATAGATTGTTGATCATGGATGCCATATCATTGTATTGGTATTGCATAGAGGAAATCACACTTGTGTGCAGTTGTAAAATTAATGCATCATTATTGTTCTATTTTTTTGGTGTATTGGTCATGAAAAGATTCGTGTTATAATCATTACAAAATTTAGTCATGTATGGGTTATTGGGAACAAGTCATGTCGTATATGTAACCCCATTAATTTGGGTGATTGATGTATCTATGGGATCACAGAGTCATTGGCTATAGGAGAGGTCATATCTGTTTATGATATCCATATATTTGAGTCATAAAGCCTCGTACTTATATTGCATATCTCTAGAAGGTCTAGCATATGCTAAGGAGGAGCATGGTAAATATGTAGATTCCATGATTAGACTTACATTGTTGAGATCTACAAGGGGAGTACTTCATTCAACTTGATTCCTCCGTTTGACCCTAATTTCAAAGAGGGAGAGAAGACTTGGTGTTTGCAGGAAGTTCCCATCAAGGCCAAAGGAGGAGATTGTTGGAATTATGGCTAATATTTTGTCCTTGATGGTAACCTACTTGTCAATTATGACCTACAATGTCACCCTGAATGTCAAATGTGTTGTATTTGATGTCAACTTGTCATATGATGTCACACTCTTGTTATGCCCAACTAGTCTATGGATGGATTATGACTGCAGAGATTTGTTGAACTATTGCAAATGATATGAATGTTTGTAAAAGTATTGTAGAATATGAGGAAGAATTTTGGAAGCTTAGTCATAGGTTGGATTTGAAATATATGGAAGAATTTGAAGTTTTAAAAATATACACTACATTCCTTCAACAAAGTCATGTATACATCCTGAAAGTGGAATTCCCTATTTGTGCATGTACATAAAATACCATGAGAATTTTCCATGGTAATCTCCCATGGTTTTGTAACACCAATGTCTATTTTATCTTGTCAAAACATAATAACGACATTACCAAAGGATTTACCTATGGTATTGGAAGGAGAGAAAATCTATATAAGGAGAAGGATATCAAGAAATTTAGTGTTCAATATAATGGATTATTCATGTGTGATATGATCTCAAGAAAGTGTGCACTAGGTAGCAAGGAGAAGGCTCACATCTGAAAGATCTAAATTTGTATTCAATATTTGCTCAGTTGACTTGATTGTTTGAAAGACTGTTTGAATTGTTAACAATGCAATATTTATGGTTATAGTAGCGCTATGATTTGAATATGTTTGCATAGATCTCTAATTTTGACAATGAAGTATGTGGAATGTTTGTTATTTTTTCATCGATGGTTTCATTTAGTAATTTAATATTTGTATGCAGGTTTACTTCAGGAATATCTTGTACATATGTTGATATGCTTCAAATTAGTCATGCACAGATTCTGATGATTAGGGTTTGCAATTTTATTTGGCGATGACAGTTGATTAGTTCTATATTATTTTTTGTTGATTGTCAAGGATGCCTTGATCAAGATAGTTGATGTCTAATAGCGTTAATTGATGATTAATTATTGAGTGGTGACTTGGCTTGGTATGAAATGATAGTGTTGAAAATGTTGTTTTGAAGGTTTACTTGGCATGTTAATACATTGGTTTCATCTGGTTCAATGATTGATATGCTTCAATGATTCTGTTGATGTTCAATAGTTAGTGATTCATTTCTCAGTGATTCAGTGATTCAACATGTTGTGATTTGAGATCTACACACAGGTTTTATGAACAGGAAGGGCGTATATACGCGGATCCCCTAAATGACAATCTCTTATATATTATGACTTCATTATGGACATAATGGCGCTGCTTAGTTATGATAATGAATGAGTCTTGTATGTTTGTTGCTTTTATTCATCAATATGTTTGTTTTGGATTAATATATCTTTGGTTGTGTATTGATTTGATATGGTTCCAGTGATTCAATATTGGTATTTAGTCATTTAGTATTCATATTCAGGTTTAGTTTTCAGTGATTTAGTAGTTTAGTGGTTCAGAAGTCAGTGTTTGATTTCAGAATGGTTGATTGATATTGAGCATAATGTTGGGTGTGTGTCTAGCTTGAAAATAGATGAAAGGTGGCCTACATGTTATGATGGTTGATTGACAGGTGGATCTAGTATGAAAATTTTGAAACGTAGTGCATGGAGGTGTTGAGGGTTGGAGCCTTTAGTAAGGGAGTAGGAGATTCCTTCTAGTGGTAGTTGGTAAACTTGTTGAGGAAATAGGAGCTTCCTTCTGGTATGAGCCAATAAACTTGATCGGGGGGTTGTAGCTCCCCTCTAGTGGGTGCTAAAGATCAAGTGGAGTTTGTATCCTCCTTCATGTATTATCCTGCATGCTGGTAAAAGTTTGTGCCAATACAAATATGTAACAATAATTTTCTTTATAATAAAAGAAGAAGGCAGAGATGACATCAACGATGGTTTTCTCCCACATTGGGTTTCTAGCTAAAATCTTGGTGTTCGTATGTGTTGATGTGTTTCATGTGTTAGGTTTATCTTCTTTTTATTAGTCATGGTTACTACTTAATAAATGGATAATGAAGTATTGATGCAATGATTAAATTTTAAATCGTTGATATAAAAAATTGGTAAACTTGATATACGTGGATCTCATTTACTAAAAATGTTTACACATGTGGGTTTTCTGAATTAAAGTTGTAACATAATTCTGAATTTGAAATTGAAGATAAAGCGAAATAAAATATTGAATCATTCTCTCTCCCCCCCACCCCACTTCATATTTTTCCTAACAATTGGTATCAGGGCATGTCTCTCCAATAAAGCTTGATCATTTGAGAGTAGATCAGGGACCATGGGAAAGAAGCATAAGAAAAAGGAAACACAAAGGGAGAATTCAATCAGTTGTGATAGATGTGAAAGAAATATGCTAGATGTAGTGGCAGTTTCAACAATTATTGATCAAGAACAAACCATATTGAAATATCTCAGCGAATATTCATCTTCAGGAGCACCACAATTTTTGTTGATCAAGGATGAAGAAGATTGTAAAGATAGTGACCAAAAATCATCGAGTATTTGTTTTGGTTTGAATTTTAGACGAGATGATCATTGTATGAATGAGTACCCATTCCATTTCTCTTATGATGATAATGAATCAATTGAAATTGCTCTCATGTGTAGAAAGTGAAAGTAATCATTCTACAAAGAAAATAGATTAGAAAATAATGGCACTAGAAGCAGAAATTACAAGGCTCCCAATTGAGAATAGAGATCATCAAAAGTTACTACAATTTTTTTATGAAGAGAATTCCTATAAAGAAGAAATTTTCAGATTAAAGACTCAACTAGAAGAAGGAAGCAAAATTGAAGAAGGAATGTGGAAGAAATATAAGGAAAAAAAAGATCAATGTCAAAAAATGGAGGATGAATTAGCTTCATTGAGAAATGAACTCGAAAAGAAAATCTCTCAGCTACAGGAGGCAACAAAAATTGAAGAAGATGCAACAATCGAGGAACTTAAAGAAATAACTATTTATTGTGAAGGTCTTGAAGCAGAGATCATTTCTCTCAAATCTTATCTTGAAAATTTAGACAAATGATATGAGGAGATATTTCAAGTATTTGAGGAATAAGAAAATAATATTAGAAAGGAGATCATTAAGCTAAGAACACAATTGGAAAAGAAAAAAGGAGAAAAGAGTTTGAGGTAAGTATACTAGAAGGTAAATTAGCATAAAATGATAAGCAATTGAGATTTCAAGATAGCTAAAAGATATGGGATAATCTTCTTAATACTCAAAGGCATCCCTCCATTAAATCTAGTCTTGGATTTCATGAAATCGTAAAACAAGAATCCATTCATAAGCACACGCAAGAAATCTTGAGGTTAACAAAGAAAATTTTGGTAAAGAATCAAAAGTTCAACCGAACCAGCAACCAAGAAAAGTGATTTTTCAAAGGAAATGATTTGCTCCTATAGAAGTAACAATCCATTCTCTCCTTTGGACAATGATATTGAATGTTTTATTTGTCATACATTTAGACACATTGTAGCCAATTGTAGAAGTCGATTCACAAGAAGATGATCACCTCCCATGTACTCAAGTTTGTTTAAGGGATATAGTTTTACTTGCAACATTTTTGGCCACAAAGTTATTGATTGCAACAAGAAAAATATGAAGCAAAAATATTATGATTATTTTTCTCCCTTCTTTGCTGATGTAAAGTGTTATACATGTAACAAGTTTGGACATGTAGCAAAATAATGTTGGACCAAGACAATGAACACAGATAGACAACAAAAGGTGCAAAACAACAAGAACAATCTTAGATCCACCAACACTCCTCACACTAAGTAGAAAGAAGAAGAACAAGTAAGGTATAGCCCTGCTCTATGTGCATTTGAAGAACAAGATCAATGGTCATTGACATCAGATGCTCTCATCATATGTCTAGAAATAAAGAAAAAGGTGTCTCTCTTAAGAAAAACAAGAGTAGTAAGATTATCCTTGGAAATGATTCATCTGCAAAGGTAGTAGGCATGGGTAATGTCAATATTGATTTTAAGAATAGAGAATAATTTAATGTATTATTGGTTGAAGGGATAAATCAAAAAATTCTGAGTGTAGGCAAAATAGTTGATAAAGAAAATGTAATTATATTTACATCAATAGGATGCAAGATCATATAAAAAGACACTAGATAAGTCATAGAAAAAGGATACTAAAATTTAGATAAAATATATATATACTAACGAATAATACAAGTAGAAATAAGAGTTCTAGCTCCTCTTCTTCATATTTTGAGTAAAAGAAAATAGTCCCCATTGTAGTCTATTATATCTGAAGTGATTGCAGAACTATCAAGGTGATCTATGCATGTGTAGCTTGATGATGATTTCATTACTATTCATTTGGTGATGATTTATGTTACTAATGTTACATTTGATGAAGTGGTTGTGACTAGGAACACAAATAACATGTTTAGGGGGAGTTGTGGCCATCAAAATCAATATTTTATATTATGTATGTATTTCTTATGAAGGACAATGGCGTATTCATGCGGTTTTTAACTTAGAAAATCACTTATATTTCCTTGTGGTGATAAAGAAGTGGCATAACTTCAGGGGGAGCTTCTCACATGCTTCCATCATTTCGTTACTGGCATAATGCTTCTACCATTGGTTTGTTGTAGTTTTTTTTATAATGCCCTTATGATGCTTAGGAATATATGAAAGAGTATTCGTTTATAATGAGTGATGAGTTGTTGCAAAGTCTTATTATTGTTATTGATCTATCACTTTGTTGTTGATGTGAAGAATATACTGTGATCAAAATTGATGATGAAGAGTTGGCACAAGTTCAACGAGGAGCATCTCTCATGCTTCCAATGGCTCATTATTGCCATTGTGAACACCCCTTATTGCAGTATGTTGACTGTGATGAGTTCATTTCATTGTTGGTGATCTAGATATATATTTATGATGTTTTCATTATGTAATTTATGCTTCTATTGTCAAATTATTATGTTACAGATGCATATATGGTGCAAAAATTTCATTGATGAGATCCTTATTTATGGATGAGATGTTGCACAAAACATAGATTATTGATAATGGATGCCATATCATTGTATTTGGCTTGCATAGAGAAAAGCACACTTGTGTGAACTTGTAAAAGTCATGCATCATTATTGTTTTATTTTGTTGGTGTATTGGTCATAAAAAGACTCATCATTTGTAATCATTGTAAAATTCATTCATGTATAAGCTATTGGGAATAATTCATGTCATATATGTAACCCCATTAATTTGGGTTATTGATGTAATCATGGGATCATAAAGTCATTGGTTATAAGAGACGTCATATGTGTTTATGATAGCCATGTATTTGAGTCATAAAGCCTTGTACTTATATTTCATATCTCTAGAAGGTCTAAAATATGCTTAGGGGGAGCATGGTCAATATGCATATTTCATGATTAGACTTACAATGTTGAGTTCTACAAGGTGAGTACTTAATTCGGCCTAATTCCTCCCTTTGACCTTGATGTAAAAGGGGGAGAGAATACTTGGTGTTTGCAAGAGGTTGCCATCAAGCCCAAAGGGGGATATTGTTGGCATTATGGCTAATATGTTGTCCTTGATGGCAACCTACATGTCAATTATGACCTCTGGTGTTAACTTGGATGTAAAATGTGTTGTCTTTGATGTCAACTTTTCATATGATGTCACACTCTTGTTATGCCCAACAAGTCTATGGATGGGTGATGACTACAGAGATTTGTTGAAGTATTGCAAATTATATGAATTCTTGTACAGGTATTGTAGAAGACGAGGAAGGGTTTTGGTAGCTTAGTCATAGCTCAGATTTAAAATAAATGGAATAATTTGAAGTTTTAAAAATATATGCTACTTTCCTTTAGCAAATTTGAGTATGTACACTACTTTTCTTCAGCAAAGTCATGTATACACCTCGAAAGTGAAATTCCTAATTTGTGCGCACACATAAAATACCATTAGCATTTTCCAAGGTAATCTCCCACCATTTTGTAATGTCGACGTTTATTTGATCTCATTAAAAAATACTAACAACATTACCAAAGGATTTTCCTGTGGTATTGGAAGGGGAGAAAATCTATATAAGGAGAAGGAGATCAAGAAGTTAAATGTGCAATATAATGGAAATTTGTTCATGTGCGATATGATTTGGAAAAAGTGTGCACTAGGGGGAAGGAAAAGGCTCAGATCTAAAAGATTTGAAGATGTATTGAATATATGCTCGATTGGTTTTCTTATTGTAGAATATTTGAATTGCTAACAATGCAAGATTTGTGGTTATATTAGGAATATGATCTGAATGTGTTTACATAGATTTGTGCTTTTGATAATGAAGTATTCAAAATGTGTGTATTGTTTTCAATGATGATTTGATTTAGTAATTTAATGTCTTTACATATGTTTGCTTCAGGAATATCACATACATACAAGGATATGCTTTAGATTAGTTGAGTATACATTTTGATGATTAGGGTTTGAAGTGTTTCTTGGAGATGAAATTTTATTAGTTCTATGTTATTTGTTGTTGATTGTCAAGGATGTCTTGATCATGATAGTTGATGTTTGATAGTGTTAATTGATGATTGGTTTTTAAGTGGTGAATTGGCTTGGTATGAAATGATAGTGTTAACAATGTTGTTGAGAAGGTTTACTTGGCATGTTAGTATATTTGTTTGATTTAGTTAAGTGATTGATATGCTTAAGTGATTCAATTGATATTCAATATTCGGTGATTCAATTCTCATTGATTCAATTATTCAACATTGTGTGATTTGATATTTGTACATGGGTTTTATGCACAGGAAGAGTGTATATATGTGGATCCCCTAAATGACAGTCAAATATATATTCTGACTTATGTATGGACATAATGGCACTGCTTAGTTATGATAATGAATACTTTTTGTATAGTTTGTTGCTTATCTTCATCAGTATGTCTGTTGTGGATTGGCATATCTTTGTTTGTGTATTTATTTGATCTCATTATAGTGATTTAGTATTGGTATTCAGTGGTTCATTCAATATTTAGTGATTCAGTGGTTCAGAATTTAGTGTTTGATTTCAAAATGGTTAATTGGTATTGAGCATAATGTTGGTGGGGTCCAATTTGAAAATAGATGAAAGGTGGCCTAAATGTTATGATGGTTGATTGATAGGTGGATCCAGTATGAAAATTTTGAAACATGGTGCACAAAGGTGTTAAGGGTGGGATCCTTCAGTAAGGGAGTAGGATCTTCCTTACTATGGTAGCTAGTAAACGTGTTGAGGGAATAGGAGTTTCCTTTAGGTAGGAGTCGGTAAACTTGATTAGGGAGTTTTAGCTCCCTTATAGTGGGTGTTGGATAATGAGTGGGGGTTGTAACCTTTTGTAGGTAGGATCTTGCATGTTGGTAAGAGTCTATTCCAGTACAAAATTGTAAGAAGAATTTTATTTATAATAAAAGAAGAAGACAGAGATGATAACAACGGTGGTTTTCTCCCACATTGGGTTTCCACCTAAAATCTTGGTGTCCATATTTATTGATGTGTTTCTTATGGGTTATGGTTTAGCTATTTTTTACTGCTCATGGTTATTGATTAATAAATGGATACTGAAATATTAATGCAATTGTTAAAGTTAAAACAATTGATATAAAAAATGGGTAATTGAATATACACATATCTCATTTATTAAAAACGGGTACACACATGGATTGTCCAAATAACAGTTTGTATATAATTCTAAATTTGAAATTGATGATAAAGTGAAGTAAAATATTGATTCACCTCCCCTGTTATTTTTTCTAATAGTTTCTCAAGCCTTGCCTTGGTGGCTTTCAAAGTTTCGGGGAGCCTATGAAAAGTTTCAAGTATGTTATATATACTACAATTTTAATTGAAACTAAAAAAAAAATGAAAGTATTGAATTGAAAATGTAATTTACCTTGGTGCACCAGGTGGTGTTTTTCTTTATTTTCTCATTTTCATCTCTTTTGAATCAACGATGAGGGCCTTCCATTCCCTCACGAGAATCATGGGTGGAAACCAATACCTAGAGTTCTTTTCTAGGTGACCCCTATACATGTCTCGTATATATTTTAAATAAATACCAATTGCAGATGTGACCACACTTTTGTTGAAGGTATCTACCCCAAATAGACTTTTCATGTAGTCCATTAGCTCTTTCCCTATGAATGGTGGGCCTAAAAAACAACAACGATTTTTCATTCATCTTTTTATAAAACAAGTTGCTTCCTACATGCAAAAAGATATGATCATTAGTTTGAAAATAGTAATCTAAATGATTTTATGTTTGCGATAGACATCATGAAATAGCTAAAACATTAAATTTTTGGTGTTATTATTAGAATTTATTCCTCATTCACCAAAAATGTGCACGGAATTTTCCCCATGTTGATAACACGCGATGCTGCAAGAAATGAACCCATAGTGTCATCAATAGGGGAACCCCCAACACCACCTTCAGAAGTTGGTTGTGTGTTTGTCTCTAGGGGCGTTTGCTCATGTTCAAAACCCAAGGTGTGGACCCAATATGACTACTGGGACTATGACCACTCAAAGGTGGAGAAGTCAATAGCCTGACAGGTATATGTGGGTTCGTGGTGGTTGGACATTGGGGTGTCTCTACCAAAAAATCATATATAAGAAATAATTTTTTATTATTATTAGATAATGTAAAAATTAAGAAAAAAATCATAATTCAACTTATGACATAAAAAAGTCACTTTAAAATATAGCTATTATCTGGTATCTTTAAATATATTTGTTCAAAATCCTATGTTTAATCTCAGGAGTTTTATCTCTAATGCAAATAAAATGAACAAGTCCTTTGTATGCTTTAACCACAAGATTTTTTATTATTTCGATTAGGTTGGGAGAATTGAACAAATCCTCCTCATAACCATAGTTATGTCACCCAGACTACATATTTCAACAAAATAAATTTTGTTTCAATTATTTAAACAAATAATCAATTTCAAATTCAATGTAAACCAAAATTATTAATTGTTTGCATGTTATGGATCTGTTGGCTTAATAAATACATATTAAATCAAATGAAGACCGGATTTGGATTCTAGTTAGTCGGATCATATATACACATTCTTATGAAAAAGTTACCCAAAGATTCATTTATTTACCCCTCAAAAATGCAAAATGACAATAGATATAAATTTTTGATAAGTCATTCATACGATGTTCATTGGCCAAGAAACTTTGATAACAAGTAGTTGAAAATCACATCTAGACATCCCAAAAACTTCAGCATCAAATTCATTTTGTTTATATCTAAAAAATTGAAAATCTATGCCATCAATGCTAGAATATGAAGATGCAATTCAAGGTTAGACCATGGAACTAGTTCTTCTGAATGATAAACATAAAATATAAGAATCATTAATGAGATGTTACGTACCACCCCCATAATTGCAATGTCGATTGTATCTATTCAATTCAAGTTTTAATTGATCAACAACTTTTCTCTTGTAGCTATTGAATTTATTACGCATACTAATACACAGTATCCTTTGTTAGAAAATTGGAAAGGCAGAAATATTTTCTTATATTGATAATTATTTGTGATATTCTTATATCCTTTATTATGTTCTTCTTTAATCTTTTCATCAAGAAATCATTAAAGTAAAAATATGAAGATCAGTGACACCAGAAGTAGGAACTCAACTAGGGCTAAAACCCCTTATAGGGGAAAACCCAGTCATAACTCTTCCTTCAGTAGATTTAAAATCAAGATGAAATAGACCAAGACGTTAAACCAGCAAACCTTCCTCCTCCACCAAGTCAACCTTCCAATATTATTCAGCACACTTCAGTAGCCTCTTCTTATCCAGTAGTTTCAACCCAGCAACAATCCATAAATTCGACTTCTCAGCTATAAAACTTCGACCCCAGATACAGAATTTCGGCCCAACAATAGAACTATAGATTCATCCCTCTAGTAGTTTCAGTTCCTTCACACATGTGAGAGAAGAGAGAAAAAATTTCAACTTTCTTGGACAAATAATGTCCTCCTTCTTTGTTAGCATTGTCCTTCTTCCTTCTTGAATTTCACACTTTTTCTAGCCCCAGAAGATTTATATCGAACTTAATGAGTAAGTGCTCCAAATGAGGTTGAGTTGAGGAGTTTATTTTATCCCTCAATTAGACCGACTTGCCCAGTTTGAGGTTGACTTTGTTAGCGTTTGAGATTTCACCTAGGCTGAGATAGACAAACCTCAAAGCTACATCAAACCATTTCACCTCGTAGCTAGCCCTACGAGGTATGAGAAGGCTCTCTCGAATCAAACTTGGTGGATTTCTCAATAAGATGAGTTTGACCAATTAGGAATAAGGATTTTAGGCTAGTAAACTGATAAGGGGATTTGATTTAAAGTTTTTGGGTTTTTTGGTGGCAATTGGAGAGAGTGCAATTCAGGGTGCGGGGATTGAGCTCAGTTTTTGCAGGTGGGTCTTTGGGGCAAGGTAGGAGTTTATGCTGATGCCTTTAGCTGAAAAAGATGATCAAGGAGGAAAGGAGAGAAGCTAAAGAGGGCGAACAATGAATTCGAATCCTCTCTAGACAGTGGAAAACATAAATTTTAAACAAAATTGAAAGCTGAGCATGGCATGCATGAATTCAAACTTTATCACTTCTTTTGTTTAAATAGCAGCGAGAGATTAAGAAATGGAACAAATAAAAACACTTACAATAACAGTAGGAAACACACCATCAACATAATAATCCACAAGAATCCACAATGAAGTCTGCAAAACCCTGGCCTTCCTTTTCCTCAAATTGCAGAAAATACAAGTTTAAAATACAATAGCACTTCTCCCTCTAGAGTCCAACCATGAAAATGAGAAAGAGAAGGCATAATATAGAAGGTCTAACCTCTTCCCCCACCTCTAGGGGTCGAGCTCAGCTTCCTAGGAGTTGTTGCAACTAATTCTAAATC
>APFE031500969.1:0-45298 GCA_000404065.3 Pinus taeda
GTATCTTATAGAGAAGTGTTGTTGGTTTTCTAGTGTACATTCATAGTGTTGGGTGATCTAAGCTTTGCTTGAGGTGAAGAAGGGCTTCCTAGCAGGAGGATGATGCTGGGTCAGAACATATGGTTGTAACCCTCTTGCTACTTTTCATCTTAATAAAGCTATTCTAGTTTTCTTCCATATTCTTGTGTACTTGTTTATATATGCATTTATATGGTTAACACACATTTGGTTCTGTGTTATTTATGAATATAGATCTTTATTTCTTCAATAGTAGTATGTTGTTGTGATTCCACAGATTCTCTTTGAAGCTGGGCAGGCAAAGAAGAAGTGGCGAAGCTCTATCAAGAAGGAGAGGAAATCAAGTGCAAGACTAAGGTTGGTCTTCTTGGTTCTCCTCTTGTCTATTTTCATAAAAGAGAATGAAAGTAGACTTGTTTGTTTCTAAGATAGCCACCCATCTTAGTGGGAATAGCAGCATCCGAGTGGACATTATTCCCGGTAACAGTCTAGATCTTTGCCAATGTAGCGTTTGGGTTATCTTTAGAGTACTTGTTGTACCAAGTTAGTGTGTGATCCTGCAAAGCACTAACCAATGTCGCCTTCTTCATGTGATCGTTTGTGATCATACATCTTTTACGATGAACCAGAACTAGTCTGAGTCCTCATTTCCCAAGCCCTTAAACAATGGCAGCTTCACTGAATTCTCCATGTTGAACTTTAGTGGAGGTGGTGGTGATGTGGGTGAAGTCACAGGTGACGGTGGTGAAGGTGGAGGTTGTAGTTGCGGGAACCCTTGTTTTATCAATTGAACTGCACTTCGTGGAGAAGCCTGCGCTACTCCCTCTTCGTCAGTCAAAGGAGGTAAAATCAGTGGTCTATATTTAGGACCCTTTCTCCCTTCATTCATGTAATTCTTTCCACTTCGTGTAGCTTCAAACATAAAGGTAGCTGCATAACCCACTTTTCACACAATAACATCTTAATCCTAGTATTTAAAGACTTCAAGTACTTACCTTGCAGACCTTTGAAAAAGCGTTGCTCCAACTCACTGTAACTGACTGAGGTATCAACCACGAATTTAGTCACAAACCCTCCTATGATATGATTGAGCCAATGATCAATAACGCGAGAAATCTTATCCTCAAAGGCTTCCAGTCTCTTCACTAACTTTGGGGTCCAGACAGTAGGACCGTCAAGGCTCCACCTTCCTTGGCTATCTACAAGCTTCGCGATCCATTCGTATAACTCAATGGGAAAGGAAAATAAAAATATCTCATGGATTTCTTTATATAGGTACCTGTCTAGTCATTGTTCCTTCGTTAGCCACAGATTTTTGTTCTACGCTGCGAATTCATGGATATTCCTATCCAACCAGCCTTCGATCTCTTTCTTAGTTGGATTCTAGTGATAAGACATCACACATCTCTCATACAGATTCCCGGTCCTGACAACGGAACCATTTGTTGGCTTTGTGGGCCCTGACCCAAGTTTAGTGTTAGTTAGCCAAACAAATCCCTACACTGTTGGCCCTTTACGCATCAACCCACGAAGTGCGGACCGAAGTCTCACTCGAAGTAGTATGGGGGGATGCTGGAACCAAGTTTCCGCACCCTAAGATGGTCATGATGTCGGTTTATACCCTCTGCTCCTTCCTTCACGCTGGTCTCTAAGCCTTAGGGCTTATCAATCTACCCTCTATCCTGCCCTTCAGTGCATCCATGAATGTGTATGATTGACCTTTGCACAACCCTAACCAATGGTTCAGGTACTTTCATGCTTCTATGATGATGTATTGTATAGGTTCCCAAGTTATCTCAAGTGTTTTATTTATTATACCAATCAATTACAGTTATCATCGCATAAACTAATATTCTTACTTGCATTCAATTAACAGATATAATCACATACATTCACGCATCAAATAAAAATTGTAATATAAACCCATATCATAACACAATATAATCAGATGCATTAATAGAGACTAAATACGCAGTAATTGCATAATACTCCTCTTTATTGATATCTCTAGTTTAATACAGACTATATCCACCCTGCGCACACAACTGCAGGGGTCCATGCATTCAGCTGCAGACTTCTACCCTAGGCCTCTGCGCACTCAGCTACAGAGCCTCTACCTACACTAAGACTCTTGCTCTTAGCCCTTCATAGATTCATCAACCCTTCTACTTAAATACTAACTCCTTTTTCTTCTACTTAGAGCTTACATACTTAGCTCCTCTTTATACAATCCCACGATCCGTGGACCATGGGTAGATCTTTACATCCGACTTGACACTTTACAAAATAAGGGTGAACAACCCTTTATGACTCTTGACACCTTCGTGCTCCGCAACCATAAAATGTGGAGACTTTACAACTTTATTACAAAATTGTCCCAAAACATGGGATTTTAGCCCCGAAACCGCTCTCGGGGGAACCCGTTCCCAACAAGTGGGCATTGTATTTTTTGGGGCCCATTTCTTCCATGTCTAAGAAGAAGATATACATATTTGTTTGTACTAATTACATAACAAAGTGGGTGGAAGCTAAGACTTTTTATTCAGCCACTAAGAAGTTTGTTGTAGATTTCCTCTTTGAAGACATTTTCACTTGTTTTGAGGTACCTAGAGATATTTTAACTGAACAAGAGACACAATTTACTTCCAAAATAATGAAGGTTATTACTGAACAATACTATATTAAGCATTGGAAATATACTCCATATTACCCTCAAGAAAATAGATAGGTTGAATATACCAATAAAGTCTTGGAGTCCATCCTCACCAAGACAATTCAGCTTCACCATGGCGACTGGGTTGACATATTTTTAGAAGCACTATGGGCTTATCGGATAACATGAGGAATGTGACAGGGCATACTCCTTATGAGTTAGTATATGGGAAGCAAGTGTTACTCCCCATCGAGTTTCAGGTAAAAACATTTCGAACTACTACTCAATTAGGAACAGATCTAAATGAAGCCCAGAAGCAAAGAATACTTTAGTTGAATAAACTTTATGAAATCAGACAATATGCCTTTCAACGGACCTTGTTAGTATAGGATCAGAGAGCTTGGTGGCTTGATAAGTACATCAAGAAAAAAGTATTTCAACCAGGAGATTGGGCATTGCTATATGATAGAAAATTTAAACATTTCAAAGGAAAACTTTCAACCAGTTGGTTGAGACCCTATGAAGTGGAGGAAGTTTTTGATAATGGATCAGTCATGATAAAAACCATCGATGATGATCAGACCTCATTTTTGGTAAATGGCCTTATATTTAAAATATACCACCATCCACTCTCTCGCAAAGAATTTTTGTAGAATGTGATGTAGGTTCCAGAAATGGAGTTGGTCCAAAAGGGGGACCCAACTCTTGCTAGCTCTTCAAATTGATTTTCTTATCTATATATATGTGTGTGTGTGTGTGTGTGTACATAGTATAAATAACAGTGAGATGACCTTTTGTAAGGTTTTCCTCCACATCTCACATAGAATAATGAGGAAATCTATCAATGGTAAGCTTATTCCTTGATTCGAACTTGACAGATTATTTACTAAAAAGGGAAATCTAGAGTTTATTGTGAATGTTTCAGAATCCTTAAAATTGAATGTTCCAAGCATTTAATGATCGAGGCTTGTTAATATTAATGGGACAGTAGTAGTTAGGGATCCATTGAGTACATAATTATTCTTTTCTAGGCTCGATAGAATAAATATGGAAAAGAAACTCCTTACAGTCTACTTTGGGTTTTTTAGACTCTCAAAAAAAGAATACCATGAGCATCAATTGAATCACGCTTGTTAAATTTATGAGGAAGCATTAGTTAGGGATCTGCTAAGTATATAATTATTATTTTTGGGGCTCAGTAGAATATGTATGAAAATGAAATCCCCCTTGGAATATTCTTTTGTGCATTTTAGACTCCCAAAATTTGAAATGCCTCAGGTAGTAATCATCCCAGGCATGGTCACAATCCATGGAATGATGGCACTAGATTATTTTACGGAAGCTAGAAGTCAAATTTCAGTCAAAATCTCTACATTTAGCCTACATGTAACTTCAAGTAAGATTTTGTTCATTTTTCATTTCAGGCACAATTTTTCACAATTTCTATGTTCAATGAGCAAGTTTAGAGGTTCTATACTTAATTCAATACTACTCTTAGACCGAATTGGGTACCGAATGATTTATTATAAATATGTATATTAAGTTCAGGAAAGGTATATGGGATCAGCTTCAGACTAGCAATATTAAAATTAACAAAGATGGTAAATTTTAAGTACTCTGGATTATTTATAATTACATGAACAAGTCTATCATCGTGGATTCAGCAAATGAAGAGGACACTCATCCAAAGCCAAGTTGTCCCTGTCTTTATTGTTCTTGAGTTATGGAATATTAATGTGTAGTCAAATCAAGGTATGGGTAAATTTACATTTTCTTATACTAATTCAAAGTATATGAATGATAGAACCTAGTGATATCCTACCTCCTCTCATCGTAATGATTTACAAATCTTCCCCATATTTTTTTGATTCTAAACCAACCTATCCCACTACCCATCCCATTCATTTATACTCATGTGGTATAAATTTCGAGTACCTATTCATCATTACAACAACCAATCTGCACCATAATTCAAAATTTCATAGCCATTTCTTCAAATGAATTTAAAATTATGTGAACCCCGACATCAAAATTGTTTATCTCATTGTTAAGTTTCAGTTGAGAACTGACCTGTGAGCTCTGTATTTCCTATCTGACCCTTACCATTGCTCCACCTTCAGCATGGGGGTGGACCACCATGAGCCCATATTCAACCAATTTTCCAAGAGCCTAGAATATGATAGGTGTAAGGTGTTATTCGAGGAGAAGGGATGGATGGGTTTTCTTCAAAAATCTCAGGGTAATAACAAAAGAGTAGAAATGGCCTTTGCGTAGAGTTTTGATGGGAAAGTTGCAAGGGTCATGAGCCTAAAAATTAAAGTGACTGAGAAGTTGATAAGCAGGGAAATTGGATTTCAATTAAATGGTGAGAAATAATTTAAAGGAGGGTTGCTCAAGCCAAATGATTATGTTAATTTCCTTAAGCCAGCATACAAGTCCATTAACTAGTCGAAGGGGGTCCTACAGAACTGCATGGAGGAGGAATGACACCCACTTATCACTGCATTATAGAGATTTTTTCCCTGTAAGGGGAGGTATTTTGGTGTTTTCCATTATCATATTAGGTTTCTCTTGCACTTTTTAGATGGTTGAGAGGCCAATTTTATGTTTTTCCTGCATAGAAGTTTGTATAAGGTTGTTAGAGGTGTATTGTCCACTATCAAAAACTTTGAGACTAGCATCTGCCATCATAGTCTTATCAAGATGTTCGTTGTTCAAGAGTTGAGTAGACGAAAGAAGTCCTAGGAAGAGTTTTTGGTGGAAAGTTTTTTGGGGGAAGAAACACAAATTAAAGGCCGATAGAGACTCATTAGTCCTCGATCAAAGAAATTGGAGTAATCAAGGCTCCTCTTGATTCTAGTTCTAAATAAGGTCAGAGCCCTACGATAACCACTGTGTCTACAAAGGAGGAAAGTTGTTTGGCGAAACTCCTTAAGAAGTGTATAAACCCTAGTTCATCTACAGAGAAATTGACCCTAGCTTCAAAAGGAAAGAAATGCAAAATAAGTAAGGAACAAAAGAGTGAACCTGTTTATAATGAAGTAGTAGCCAAAGAAGCCCAACTGAGCAAATGAAAAAAGTCTCAGGTGGAGGTTGCAGAACCTGTTGTCTCACCATAATGTTGCTCCTAAGAAGAGAAAGAGAAAACTCTTCAAGGAAGAGCAGGAAGCGACATCAGTGCCCACTACACCAGTGCAAAAAGAGAAAGCATCAGAGAATCTAACCTCGTCACAAGGTCGGTGGCATACGAGAAGGATGTCTATACAGAAAAGGTCCATTTTTGGTACTCAATACCAAGAACCTATTACCATTCTCCCTCTTTAGAATAGGAAATGAATAGCCCTTCTTGGGTATTTGAATAAATAGGGGATCTTCTACCCAAGGAAGATGGATCGATTGATAATTTCCAAGATCTTATGAGCAGTTTTCCACAACTAGGTCCATCTGAAAAGGGTCTAGGCAAGAAGAAGTAGGCATCTAAATCTAAGAAGAGCTAGACACTTGATGGGTTGACTCACAGAGGGAGTAGTTCACGAAAACATACCATACCTGCTAAAAATACCTCAGTTTATAGTGATGGAGATTTACAACTACTGGTGTCTAAGTTACAGAAAAAGAATGAAAAACTTAAGAAAAAGGCTCATAAGTATAAGACATTGTTTCGTTATGTGCAGATGGTTAACAAACAATATCGAAACATGAATCTCTCCCTAGTTTCAAAGAACGATGTGCTCATCCTAAGGAACAAGCACCTTATTAGTTGGAAGTTGAAACAACAGAGGATTTTCAAGAGGCTTAGTTCCCATGAGAGAGCCATGATATTTCGACGGCCATTAATGAAGGAAAACCATGTTTTGGAAGTCCTAGTAAGCATAGTGGGAATTTGAATGAAGGGATGACCTATTTTTTTATGATTGGCTGAAGTTTGAAAAGGACAGCTGCATGAGGATATGCATTCCCTCTAGAATGGGGGGATGTTGGGCCCACGGGGGCTTCAATGGGGGCACAATACCATACCATGTGGGTTCATATTAGGGGATATATATTGAGGAAAGAATCACATAATATATTGGGGGATATATAGGGGGTAAAAGGTTTTTATATTGGTAGGTATAAAAAATGGAGCTCAAAGTCAATGAAAAAATATAAAAGGGTATTAAAAATGTTAATGAAAAAATGGATACCCATAATATCTAGTGGAAGTAGGGGTTTTCTAAATTGGGAAGGCGTATTGGGTTTGTATTGGTAGGGGGTTAAATAATGTGATTGTTAGAGGTATTTTCCAATATGTAGTCAAATTAGGGGTATTGTTTAATATGCCACGAACACATGAGATAGGTCAGAGGTTCATTGAGTGAAGCCCCCGTGGTTGGGCCCCACTTTTGTACCCTTTTTCACATCTTATCCCACTATTTTTACTATCATTTACCTTACTTTACCCCTTTTTGGCACCCTAAAACCACTACACAATAGTTAAACCACATTACTTTACAGTGGAGGTAAGATTTATTAATAAGTGCTATTTTCATATGTCTTTGATTGGTTTATGTAGATGTTAAATAACTTTATAAATATTGATTCAATTTTTACTAATCTATAGAAAGACTCTTGAATATAGGAAAACATTTGAAGTGCGTGGACAAATCATCACTGATCCAGTGCCTAGTCCTGCAACGGATCAAGAAACCATTTTTGGAGCATCCATTATGTACTCAATTTTGCACTTAATTCAATACTCTACTCAACATCGTGGAACCAAGTCAACCATCAGAACCTGAGAATAGTATTTCTTTTTCTCAGACATGGAATTAGTTTCTTTGGTTCAAGGATAGTTCCACGATTGGAACAGTTCAATAATCCTGAAGATTTCACTTGGCTTAACTTAGTTTAGATCCCAAATATTTTTACTCTGTTTAGACAATCAGTTGTAACTATTTGATCGGACTTAACTCTTCAAAAGGCCCAATGTTTTGTATGTAAAGTTACACACATATATTCACACAAAGATACATGCTTAGGCTGAGTTGGTGATTGTGGCATGATGCTCTTTGATTATGTTCTGTTAACGTTGAACTCTTAAATTGATGTTTTACTGAAGTTTTTAATATAATTGTTGTCTCGAATTTTACTCTTATTTAAGCGTTCTTGTCTCTTTAATATACAAGTATTGAAATAGCTTAGAATTTCTCTAGGTTGTGGCAAGGACCCACCATGAACCTTGATAAAGTCCTATAACAATTTTACTTTGTAAGAAGTGTGTTTCGATTCATTAGATAGAATTGCACTTAAATTTTCATTTGCTTTCATTAGTGACTTACATAATTAATGCACTTAATTCCATACTTAAGTTTCATTCAAACGTTTTCGTAGATCTGAGTTAAAGATAACAAGTGTAATGTTATGAGTTTTCATAAGCCGTGGAACATTATTATGAGCATACTTTATACATGTTAACTCTATGATTACTCTTCCAAAATTGTGAATGTTGGAAAAGGA
The DNA here is from genome assembly GCA_000404065.3 of Pinus taeda. Lineage (NCBI taxonomy): Eukaryota > Viridiplantae > Streptophyta > Pinopsida > Pinales > Pinaceae > Pinus > Pinus taeda. The sequence continues at coordinate 8,168 of APFE031500969.1, forward strand.
ATTTTTTATTTAAAATTAATTTATGAAGGATTAAATTCTTATGTTTTAAGTTGAATCTCGTCTTGGATGGAAGTGTTTCATTTTTTATGAATCTATATATCATTGGTATGAGACTCCTATCTCTTATGTTATGTTCGAATCTTCAAAATCAATTAGAGACAGAGTGTTATTTCTAGTATATAGTGTGTGTTAACATTTAGGGAATTGCTTTTCATTTACAGTCTCGTTGTTTGATTTCCTGTGTGAGATTTACTTGAATCATAATGCAATAAACATTTGAATAGATAGTTGGTTATTTCTTTGATTTCATAAGAAGATTTAATTAGATTTATTTATTTTCATCATTAGATAACTTGAAGTTGTGTGTGTTGGTTCAGATTAGTTCTAAGTTAGGAAATCATTAGTTATGTCTTTTAAATGTTGAGTTTACTTTGAATTAAGTAGCACATAAGGATTGATTTGAGTTATCATTGAGTTTAATCTTGGTTCATAGTACCCCGAGGATTAGCTTGTGCGCTAGTTTTGAATAGGGTTAATGTTAAATTGGTTTGAGAACATAATTAGTGATAGTTGTCCATTTTCTTTTTGAATGAGTTTTTGAGTTAAATATATCATAGTTAAGAATGTAATAGTGATTTGGGTTTTGAACATAAAATAGATCTCATTAATGGTATTTTAGATTACAATGAAATAGGCTTCATCACTTCAACAATTTTGGGTGTGATTATTAAACATAGAGTTGAGCATTTTGTACTTAATTTCACACTATAACTATATAGGGTAAGTTTGAATCTGATCCAGAATACATTGCAACTCAAAGTTTACGAACTTCGGTTGAAAATTTAATTTAGGGAATCCAACGACATATAAAATCCATAAAAATATTTTTTTTATGGTCATGGAGATTGTTGTTAGGTTTTCTCCTGCGTGTCATGATTAGAAAATTTTTCGTCAAGGGGTATAGTGAATTTTATTAATGTCGTGCAAAGAATTCTAATTGTAGACATCCTTCCTATTTGGTTATGTGGTGTACATGTCTTAAGATATCGATTTCTTTCATCAAAACTTCTTTGTAGATATCCTTAAGAGAGACACTTGTATCTTTTATTGGCTCACTGACTTGGATGGGGTTGAGTTTTGTATACATATATACCAATCTTGACATTTCAACTTTGCATACAACTTATACTACAAATTTTATCTTCTTAGGTGACTATAGCTAATTTTATCTTCGTATCTCTTGTACCTATCTGGTACTTCCAACTATAATATCATTGGATTTTATAAATAAATTTTTATGGGACACTAACACATGCAATTCTAGTTAGGGCACCCAACTAATAGGAATACCCTTCCTCTTGGCTACTAACAGTCTCCCACAACTAGTCCAACTTGGACCTACATCCTCTAGAAAATCAACATCAACAAGAGGGAAAAAACTCTAACAAAATTTTGGTTACCTCTTGTCCCTGGTGATCTTGAAATGGAGGAGGTAGCCAATTTCCTCTTCTCCAAAAAATAAACAGGGACCGTTCTGATGCTTTGCAAGGAAAATGGGTCTTAAAATAAAACAAGTTTTCCAAAATTTCTCTTCAAGTTATGAGTTAGTCTTCACATGTAAACTTAAACATAAGTAACACACCAGTACATAACTCATACAGGTATTCATGAAGAGCCTAACATAATATTTAGTGACAGAGTTCACCCCGCCTGGCATACATCTCTGGGCCTACCAACATAGCTAGACTACTCCATATACTTAGTGGAAAAATGAGTACATAAAAGTTTGTTGATGAAACATGTGACTATTTCTCCTTCAAGGAATTTTTTTCCTGCAAAGGACTCTCACCTAAAACAACAACACAAGGTGTCTCCTACAAAGACCCTATACTCCAACAAAAAGTGAGCTTACATGAGCATGAAAGCACTTCAATTCCACATTGAAGAGCAAAAGCAAAGCTTTCCTCAACATGACATAGTGAGAATAGTAAACCTGATCTAAACCCTACAAGAAACAGTTGCTACAATAAACTTCTGAAGGTAAGAAAACTCCTACAAAGCCTTCTCCATGCTCAAACACCTTCAAGAACTACTCCAAAACATTAATTGATCCATACACCCATGAATTTTAATGTGCAAAAAGTTCCTTTAGATGTGCTCAAATCAGAAAATAGAGGTCACAATTGGATCCAGAGTGTCCAAAAACACCTAGCTAGACTATTCTTGAGCTCCAAAAGGGAAAAAAATCACAAAGATATGGCTTTACAAGCTCTCCATGTAGTTTGCTATTATCTATCCTACAAATAAGACCAACAAACTAATTGTCCCACAAATCTTCCCTATATTCCGCTAACGAGGTGACAATTTTTCTCTCCGACAGTGAAATTCTTTGGACATTTAATTCATCCAGTAACCCTGAAGGGAAAAAATTCATGCCACATGGGCCATGTGGTCACGGGCTAGGCCTTAGCGCTCAAGCCCTCTGACCTAGCCCCTTAATTGTCGAGATACAGTTACATCGGGTCCACAGGACGAAGGGGCGGGCCCTAACAATCGGATCTCCCTCTAACTATCGTCCACCAAGATCACATAAGTTTGACAGGACCAAGGGATATCCCCCTCCGTAAGTGCCCTCCTATCGGACCCCTTTTACTCTGTGCGTGTCGTTTTATGCCGATCCATACAACCTGGGTCTAGGGCTTTCATCGAGCCCACTCAACACTGCACCTTTCCAGAATTCACTTGGTCTCATCGTGATTGGGTGACTAGATGTTGGGGCCCGTCACCGAGCCCCAACCCTATACGTCGAGGTTCTATGGTGTTGAATGACTAAGGATCAAGGCTGGTAGCCCAATGCCTCTCCCCAAATGAGCATTGTTGAAACTTTAAATAGAGGTTTCCCTTTATATGGGTTAAGACCCACCCACAGAGAAATCAGTAGAGTGTTGCATTGATGAACATGAGGTTGGGGGTTCAAACCTCATAGACCTCTCACCAATCATACCCAATTTTATTACACTCAGGGGTGCCACTTGGCACCATTTCATTGGTCCACACTCAACCAATTAGAAACAACCAAAAATAGATGAACTACAATGTACCACATGGTGACACCTAGTTGGTATACACCTACACAATCATCCTGGGTAACGTCGGCAGTACGGAATCCAAGTCAGCTGCCCAGATAGCAACCTGCTCCTTTTATAGTTGTTGGGCCAAACGATCATAACACAATAACTTGAGCATATGGTGTCAGATTGAGGTGAAGCAAACATTGTTGGATTCATAACAACAAGCAGTTCAACTTGACATTGGTTTCAAGACTTTTTGGGCATTTTCATTTTTGAACTAAAATTTGATCATTTGATCACACCTACCTACTAAGAACTTTTGGACTCCAAAGTTTTACTTCCATAGTAAATAAAATGAGGCTGAAACTCAAAATAACCCAAAAATCAATCCAAAATGCTTAATTTTCAATCGGTTCCCTTCAAGCCCCAATCAAGTCACTTCACATCTCTTCTTCATGAAGACCTACTGTCCTGTTAAGAATTGAGCCAATATTCTTATTGCTAATGTAGGAACAAAACAATGATGAGTGAAATCTAAGCATTCTCTTTAATCTCATCTTTGCATGGTTCAAAACAACTTTATCTTGAAGTTAAACTGTTGAAGACAAACTTGACTCCATCTTGGAAATCAGAAGCAATATATATTTACTTTACTATCCTCAAACTGAGCTTGTACATAAAAAGTACACTGTTGCAAAAATTCAATGACATAATTGCCTTTGCCTACAAAACATAGTCATCTTGTACAATCTTAAAACAAATATTCTATTCACAACAAATTTCATCCTGAATACTTGCATCAGTGAGTACGTGACGAAATTTAGACAAACTTGGATGACAACTTGTACATTCCAAAAGTCCTTGAACATATGGACTTATAACAAGCCAATACATAGCATCAATGAAAAACATATACTTGTTGCACATAGTGACTATTATTGTTCACTTTACAAAAGTATCTGAATAGGTAAGCAACAAGTAATTATAGATTTACAAAGAAAATTTACAAATAGTCTACCCAATCTCTACCTCTCCTAGGCTTATGGGTTCTCTTTTGCATCAAAATTGCATTGAAGATTGCTTTAGGATTACAACGAGTCCTATTTTCCACCTTTTTCTTCCCTTGCATTAGGTTGCACAATCTCTTTTCCCTTCTTGGAATGAAGCTTTGGATGTAATTTCCAACATCGTTCATTTCCATGTCCATGCATCTTGTAATGGGTGCAAAATAAATTTCTCTTGCTTGCCGAAAAATAAGTCCTCCCATGCGAAGGAGATTCATCATGCTTGATGCCTAGAATCTAATTCATTCATTTAACCATTACCATGTGTTTCTCACAGACATCCACACAATGGTCAAATGCATCATAGAAAGTACAAGGGTACATGTTCCACATCAGTCAAAATTACCATCATTTGGAAAACACCCATTAGATTTATACATGTCTCTCGAGTTGTAGTTTTCACAATATGGGGTAAATGATTACATGCAATGTCCCTTCAAGCACTCATCTCGCTTGGGATACAAATGAAAATTGTCACAACCATCTTGGTGTGACATCTCCAAACTCCCTTTGACCATATCCCAATCCTTGATACTTTGGTCTCTATTCAACCATGATTGGATTGGTGATCCCTTAGCCATTTATGTTGAGGCCTCCTCCTTCATAACCCCTTTTAGAAATAACTTCATACCAATGCCTTTGGTATGTTTCTCAAATGCTACGAAAGAGGTGTTATGAACATAAACATAAGCAATTGTACTTGAAATTCTTATTAACTCCTTAAACTTTCCGTTCATATTTTCAGCTTCTAATGATGATGACAACATTACATATGCCTTTAGCCACCCACTTTTACCAACTAGAATATGGTGAGAATCTTGGATATGCTTGCAAAATGCACATGTATCATCTTCCTCATATGGCTCATAATTATTGTGTGAACCATACCCACATATTCATTTCATTTTGGTGTCTTTTTTCGTCACAAGAGTGGAACTTTCAACAACTTGTTCCTCAAGGACATGCTGTAAGTGAAGGCACATATGCCTCTTCTCCTCTTCAAAGATTATAGCATTCTTCTCAACTCGATGTTCTCGATACAAAGCGCAAATTCATCTCCTTTAGCTCTTGGAGACTCTTTTTGCCCATTCTTTCAACTTGCTCAAATGAGGCTCTGATACCAATTGATCTAAAAATGGAGGTAGTCAATTTCCTCTTCTCAAAAAACAAACAAGGACCCTTCTAACTCTTTGCAAGGAAAAATGGATCTTAATCTAAAACAAGTTTTCCAAAAGTTCTCTTGAGGTTATGAGTTAGTCTTCACATGTAAACTTAAATATAAGTAACACAACGTCACATAATTCATATAGGTATTCATGAAGAGCATAACAAAATATTTGGTAACAGAGTTCACCCCTCTTGGGCTACATCTTTGCGCCTCCCAACATATCTAGACCACTCCATATATTCAGTGGAAAAAGGAGTACATAAAAGTTTATTGATGAAACATGTGGCTATTTCCCCTTCAAGGAAATGTTTTCCTGCAAAGAACTCTCACATAAAACAACAACACAAGGTATCTCCTACAAAGACCTTATACTCTAACTAAAAATGAGCTTAAATGAGCATGAAAGCACTTGAATTCCACATTGAAGAGAAAAAACAAAGCTTTCCTCAACATGACATAGTGAGAAAAGTAAACGTGAGTTGAACCTTGCAAGTAACAGTTATTGCATTAAACTTATGAAGGTAAGAAAACTCCTACAAATCCTTCTCCATGCTAAAACACCTTCGCAAACTTCTCCAAAACATTGATTGATCCATACACCCATGAACTTGAACCTGCAAAAATTTCCTTTAGATGTGCTCAAATAAGAAAATAGAGCTCACCATTAGAAATAAAATTTCCAAAAACCCCTAGGTAGACTATTCTTGAGCTCCAAAAGGACAAAAATTCACAAAGATATGGTTCTACAAGCTCTCCATGTAGTTTTGTTATTGTTTATCCTACAAATTAGACCAACAAACTAATTGTCCCACAAATCTACCCCGCTTTCCGCTAACGAGGCGACAATTTCACACTTCGATAGTATAATTTATTGGACATTTAATTCATTGAATAACCCTTAAGGGTGAAAAATCAGGCCACATAGGCCATGTGACTGTGGGTCGGGCCTTAATGCCCAACCCCGCTGGCCTAGCCCCTTAATTGTCAGGCTACGGCTACATTGGGTCCACGGGACCAAGGTTCATGCCCTAACTATCAGAGCTCCCTCTAACTGCCACACACTGAGGTCACATGAGTTTGGCAAGACCAAGGGCTAGCCCCCTCCATAAGCACCTCTCCTGTCAAGCCTCGTTTACTCTGTGCACGTGGTTTTATGCTATTCCATACAACCTGGACATGGGGCTTTTGTAGAGCCCCCTCGAAACTATTCCTTTTTGGAATGCCCATGGTCTAATGGTGATCAGGTGACCGGGGGCCAGGGCTGGTTCGCAAACCCTGACCTTATATGCTAAGTTTCTATGGTGTCGGATTACTAAGGGTCGAGACTGGCAACCTATCCCCTCTCCCCAAATGAGTGTCATTAAAAATTTAAATAGAGGTTTCACTCTATATGGGTTAAGGCCCACCTACAAAGAAATCAGTAGAGAGTGATGAGACTTAGTATTGCAACAAGAATGTTGCAAATCCCAAGGCTACCAACTTTAATTATCAACCTGGCATTTGTAAAAACTTAATAGGTATTTACACTATATGTGCAACATATAATGTGTCCTTCCTTTGATGTCATGATGGAATGGAGTGAATGTAATAAAATCAAATCCTAAACTAATTGCATAAAATCAAATGCTCGAAATGGAAACCTTAAACTATTGCAAGAAAGAAAATAGACAGAAAGAAACCTATTTTGATTGCATAAAGTAAATATCATGAATTAAATGTCAATCATTATATTCCAAAGATCTTAGGTCCATTAACAAAGTTCATTGGATGTGGAAATCATCATTTTATTATCCATGTCATAAATATGTCCATTAGCCCAAATCGTTGAAATGTTTTTCATGGGTAAAGAGGCAAGTCCTAAGTGGTATTTAGTCTTCCTCAATAATTTATTTAGAACCTAGGGGTCTTGATTCAACCCTAAGGGACAATAACCAATCTTCTTGAGTGAATCTGGGAAAGTATATACGTGTTGGAAGATGCCACAAGAGATCAGTAGTTACTACATGAAAATGCATATTTAGTACAGGGAACTATAATTCACCGAATGACCAAGAAAATAAAATCCAAATTGGATGGGAAAAAAGAAATTATTGACTATTATGTCTTAGGTCTCCATTCCAAGTGGAATCACTCAAAAATACCTCTGTTAACCCATGCTAAAACATAGCAGAAAATTGCTAGTCTAAAAGCTGGAAATTCGAGAACTAGTGAGCTAGTAAATCTATCAAATGCCTAACCTAATCAAGTGAAAATGAAGTGGGGTAATTTTTGTTATTAACTAGAATTTTTTTTGATCTAATGCAAGTGGAATCGACTCGATTGATGCTCATTATCATGCTCTAAAAAATAACAAAAAATTATTTTTATTTGCCAGAAAGGACTTCCAAAAATTTAGATTTGGGAATAAGCAAACTAATCCAAGTAACTCAATGATTACTATGACCATCCAAATTTATTCCAAGGATGAAATGATTCTTGTGATCCTAAAAAATAACTTACTTCAACCATTTAACCCAATCCTACAACAAGAAATCATTAATACTAAATGTAGAAATAGAGAAAAGGAAAGAACAAGGGATGCATGTGAATAAGAAGTGAAAAGAAGAAAAGTAAATGATAAAAAAGGGCTCTAAGGCTCCTGGGATGGCCAAGCCCAAGGAAACTTAGATTTCTATGAAGGATACCAAGTTTTAGAAGTTGAACATGGCAGCAATCTTCATTATTTCCATCAATACAATTACATCCCTGCAAGAAATGAAAGTGTAGCTACAAAAATACGAGTTCTCTCCACAAGAAGGCTAAGAAAAATCAACCCCTAGAGGAAATTCGACTTGATACTTATACAAAATGATTAGGAACCATTCCCCATGAAAGGAGGAATTTTTCCCCATCAAATGGTGGACCTGGTTCCCAATACTAGAAAACTGTATTAATTGATAGGGAACACATTCCTTGATTTTCTCAATCATTGGAGCTCTAGAATCTGTGCAATAATTTCATAATGTCTTCTTGATTTATTATTTAATATTGATCCTCCTGTAGTAGGGAGAAAGTCCCTAAATTATCTCCTCCTCCACATCTTCATAATTTTCCCAATATTCTCACAATATTCCACAAAAATAAATAATATTAGGCACAAATATGAAATTATCCATAAATCTTCCTAATGAACATATTAAAGATAAACATATATTATCTAATGCAAAAATAGAGGTTTAATGTGCTGAAGGATGGTTAGATGGGCCTTAATTTATGTCTAATTTGTAGGCCCATCATACCCCCTGCTGAAAGTGTTGCTCATCCTCTGAGAAACCTAGTGACCTCATTGTGCCTCATTCATGGCCCTGGTTGATCCAAAATGGATCTAACATAGACTTCTAAGTCTATGAATTCTCCTCACAGAGGAAAGATGGAAGTCAAAGGATGCTCTTGGGAATAGTCTCATTGTGTAGATCTTTTCAATCTAAATCTACTGCAATTTGAATGGACCAAAACAGACTCCAGATGAAGGAGTTATTATAAAATGAAAATTGTCCAATGTCCTTAGAAAATGAGACAATTTCATTAATCTACAAACTATATTGAAAATGTTGACTTTTGGTATAGGCTCACGGGCCAATCCACATCTGACACATGGAAGGCCGAGATTGGGCCATGTGGCCTTGTTTGATTGGTCGAAAAGGAAATCTGACAATATTATATCGCATCGCAAAAAGCCAAAGGGAAGACTTAACAAAAGGCGTGAAGACTTGTGATGGGCCGATTGCGACGAGCGTTGTCAGCCTTCGAATCAAAATGGAATCAATGGTTGAGATGTGATTGTTGATCGCAAATTGGAGAGGCAAGACTACGGGCCATGGAACCAGCGATATGTCGATTGCCGATATGCTAAAACACTGATAAGCGGTATTGCTTTACTTCAATAGTGTTGATCGAAGGGATCAGAGATTGAATCACATGCGATGGGGCCGATATGTCGATAAAGCAACTCACGATATGCCAATAAAGCGATTGGTGATATTGATCACATCGGGGAAAAAGGCATGGGAGATAGACCTTTTTCCCTTATGCAGTGCAATTGCGACTTGCAATAAAGTGCAGACCCAATGGGATTATAAATGAGACTGCATATAATTTTAAATCTGGGTTATGCAGATTTCTATGTGTTTCCCGTGTATTGAGGTTTTGACCTCTCACCTATGCGATTGCGATATTGTGACCAAAGGTGGACCCGATGGGATTATAAGCGCGATTTCATATAATTTGAAGTCTAGTTGAATGGCTAATAATGTGTTTTTCATGCATTTCTCTGTGTATTGCCATTACGTGTTCGAATTCAGGATTTCTGCAGGAGGAAGGCAAAACGACTGGGTTACCCCGTGTTGTCATTCCTTTCAATTGGAAAACGGATTCTTTGATCAAATAATCGATCTTCCATGCTTTTGGGAGGTGAAAACAAATGTGTTATGAAAACACAGAGAACACAATTATCAGGCATTCGTAGAGGCCGAGAGATAACACAGAGAGCACAATTGATAGAGGATCACTTGGAAGTCGAGCAAAACCAAAAGCTCAAAGAGCCGAGAGCCAGAGCCAGAGCTAGAGCCAAGAGCCAGAGCCAGTGCTAGAGCCGGAGCCAAAGCTAGAGCCAAGAGCCAGAGATAGAGCCAGAGTCAAGAGCTAGAGCCAGAGCCAAAGCCAAGAGCTAGAGCTAGAGCTAGAGCCGAGAGCCAGAGCCAAAAGCCGAAAGTTAGAGAGCCAAACAACCAGGGATAAAAATGGTATTCTAAGCCCAATGGTTTAGTCGTAACCTATTGGAGTTGAATGTGGAACTTGTAAAAGAATTCAGCCATAATCCCAAAGAGCCTAATCGAGTTGATCAGAGCTCAAGGTGACGTAGCCCAAGATATCAGGGTGAACTCCATATTAAACTTGTTGTCTATGTGGTTTGGTTATTTGCTGCATCTTGTCGCTATGTGTATGATGTTTATTTGCTGCTTTTATTTGCTATTATCTGAGTTTTATTTCAGCATGAGCAAATGAACTCAAAGATCATAAACAGTTAAGGGCAATCAAAACCATACACCTCTTTCAAGCACTTCAATTCCACAAATTGTCAATCATAAGCTAGATATTGGGAATATATAAGCTTTGGAGTGGGAGAGGTTCTTGTAAATTGACAAGAAGCCTTGAGTGCCCCATTTTAGATCAGGTGGTATCGAAGCATCAGGTTGATTAACACCACCTTCAAAGAAGGTTATATCAAAGCTTAAGTTATACTAGAGCAAGTGGTATCATGAAGCAGGTTGTATCATGATGCTTGATTGATCAAAGAAGGATGCTTGATTGACAGATCACTCTATATGCTTGGTTAACTTGAAAGGTGTTTAAACAGTCAAGGATTGATTGTTTTATTGTTGTAAACTGATTTTTGTTTGAGTTTGGAGAGGTGAAAGCTATTGATAGCTAAGTCCAGGAGAGGACAAGAAGGAAGAATGGTTGAAGGCATTCTGATTATCCCAAAGGACCTCAAAGCAATCCTTGAAGCACAAGAGGTTTGTTGCAAAAGGTTGCTTGAATAAGCTCTTTGTTAATCTTGTTTGAAGTTATTTTGTTCATTCTGATAATGCCAACTTCTACAAGTGAGTCCTCAAATTTTGCTTTCTTCACAAGATTCTTTGATGGAGACATGAAGCAAGACTTGTTCACCATGATGGATATGGTGAGAGAAATGTATGAGGATGGAAGGAAGAACATCATACTTAGAGAGAAATTGAATTCCATGAAGGAAGAGTAGCAGTTGCTTTTTGACAAATCTCAGGAAATGGAGAGGCAACTTCATATTGCAAATATGAACCTGGAAAGGATGCATGAGTTGGGGACACAACTCTTTGTTTCCAAAGAAGCCTTAGTCAAGTATCAGCTTGAAGAAGAGGTAAACAATTCTAGTTTTTCTTCAATTTCCTCTAAGAATTATTATGTTGGTTCTTTTGAAAAACATACCAGAGGCATAGGGTCCAAGTTAATGTCCAAGATGGGCTATGAAGAAAAAGGCTTGGGAAAACATGCACAGGGTATTGTTGAACCAATAATAGTTGAGGAAAAGCCTAAGTATTTGGAACTTGGCTATGGACAAGCTTATGGATAAAGTTCTAAAGCTACCATGAAGGAAATTGAAACAGTTCCTAGAAGGAGTTTCATTTCAGTTCTTCTACCTCAAGAGTATAAAGATTGTATTCTTGGGGAATGCAATAGCTTGAAACATCACTTTAAGGAAGAAGGTGTTCATAATCATAGACTTGAACCAGAGAGTTGTGGAAACTCTGAAACCATTAAAGAGGTTGATGGTGTTCCAAAGGGAGCTACTTCTTCATTTGATTCACCTCCTCATGAAGGCAATAAAGGTGAAAGAGAAAGGCATAAATATGGTTCTAATCATATTCCTTTTGATTACGTTAAGCATGATAAATTTCCATATAAGCATGGGAAAAGAATTGCATGTTCCTTTTGTGGTTCGAGTAACCATAATGTTTCTAGATGTTGGAAGAGAATGGCCACATACAGGAAACTTTTGAAGGAAAGGAAGCAAACAGTCAAAGGTCTACTAGACAAGGCAAATCATGTTGTCAAGTGGATGCGCATGTGTTGCACTTAATGCCATAAGCAAGGACATATTGTTGCAAAATGTTGGACTCTGAATCCAACAATGCTTCCACAAAACTTGAAGAGGGTGGAAAGAGAGAATGGCAGGAATGGAAAGAAAGATTCCATGAATGATGTGTTTCAAGATGATTCACATGTTGTTGTTGATGTGCAGACAAAGGAAGGACCTTTGAAATGGATTGGTAAGAAATGGTTAGAGTTATTATCCAATTAAGATTGCATGTCTATTGATATAATGCATCTATTTGCATTTCTTTGTTAATGAGATGCAAGTTACAGGATTCTACCAAGAAGGTGAATGGAAAAGTTGAGTAGGAGACTCACTTTATTGCTGCAACATTATATTCATTTCAGCTTTGAAAGTACAGTGTGCTTAAGCGAAGTTTGAAAGATGAAATGCATGCATAAGCATGATATGCATGACCAAATGGATGTTGATGATTTCCTTGTATTTGAACATGTATGTATGATTAACTTGAAGGGTTGATTACTTTGTTGTAAACATGCATGTAATGCAATATCGACTTGAGAAAAGTTGATTTGGTCTCCAAGATGGAGATGATGATGAAGTGTTTCATCTTTGAAAAAGAATCCTAAAGTTCTTTTTCGACATGCTTGACTTGAAGGGTCAATTGTTTTAAAAGCATGTTTTGTTGGCTTGTTATCTAATCAATTATTTGTAAATGCAGATGTAAGGACTTGGAGGTGTTCATAAGATGTGAACTCTGTTTCTTTTGTTGAAGCAGAAGTTTAGGCCATCCAGTGTTGTCTGTAATTCTATTGTTGTGAACAGTTATTGTTGACATATGTCAAACAGATGCAAATGTAAATTTTTGTGAAGAATATGTAACTTCAGATTTGTTTGAGCCACCTTGGATCAGTGATTGAGGAAGAGAAGTTCAAACTACCTTCTAAAACCTTCTCAGTAGGAGTTCTACAGGAAGTCAAGGAGGAAGACAGTTCTTCCCAGGAAGACAAGCACATCCAGGAAGGGAGTGTTCAAAGGCTTTGGTTTAGAGGCGCTATGCAAGGCAAGTGTATGTAGGTTGAAAGAAGAGGGTGAGGTACTCTCATTTACTGTTCAGATCAGTATATCAGTCTTTTGGAGTCCAAAATATTTTTAGTGGGAAGGCATGATCCAAAATGGATCTAACATAGACTTCTAAATCGATGAAATCTCCTCACAAAGGAAAAATGAAAGTCAAAGGATGCTCTTGGGAATAGTCTCATTGCGTAGATCTTTTCAATCTGAATCTACTGCAATTTGAATGGACCAAAATGAACTCCGGATGAAGGAGTTATTGTAAAATGAAAATTGTCCAATGTCCTTAGAAAAGGAGACAATTTCATTAATCTTCAAACTATATTGAAAATTTTGACTTTTGGTATAGGTTCACGGGCCAATCCATAGCTAACACATGGCAGTCCAGGATTGGGCCACATGGCCTTGCTTGATTGGTTGAAAAGGAAATCGGACAATATTATATCACATCGCAAAAAGCCAAAGGGAAGACTTAACAAAAGCCGTGAAGACTTGCGATGGGTCGATTGCGATGAGCATTGTCAGCCATCGAATTAAAAGGGAATCAATGGTCGAGATGTGACTGGTGATCGCAAATCAGAGAGGCAAGACTACGGGCCATGGAACCAGCAATATGCCGACCGCTGATATGCCAAAATGTCGATAAGCAATATTGTGATACTCCGATAGCGCCAATCAGAGCAATCAGAGATCAAATCACATGCGATGGGGCCGATATGCCAATAAAGTGACTCACAATATGCTGATAAAGTGGTCAGCGATATTGATCACATCGAGGAAAATGGCATGGGAGGTAGACCTTTGGCCCTTACGCAGCGCGATTACAACTTGCAATAAAGTGCGAACCCAATGGGATTATAAACGCGACTGCATATAATTTGAAATCCGGGTTATGCGGATTTCTAAGTGTTTCCCATGTATTGAGGTTTTGATCTCCCACCTGTGAGATAGTGATATTGTGACCAAAGGCGGACCCGATGGGATTATAAGAATGATTTCATATAATTTGAAGTTCGGTTAAATGGCTAATAATGTGTTTTTCGTGCGTTTCTCTATGTATTACCATTACATGTTCGAATTCAGGATTTCTGCAGGAGGAAGGAAAAATGATTGGATTACCCCATGTTGTTGTTCCTTTCAATTGGAAATGGATTCTTTGATTAAACGATCGATCTTTCATGCTTTTGGGAGGTGAAAACAAATGTGTTATAAAAAAAAAGAGAACACAATTAGCAAGCATTCGCAGAGGCCGAGAGATAACACAGAGAGCACAATTGACAGAGGGTCACTTGGAAGTCAAGCGAAACTAGAAGCTGAGAGAGCCGATACTTAGAGCCAGAGTGAGAGCCAAGAGCTAGAACCAGAGCCAGAGCCATAGCTAAGAGCCAGAGCTAGAGCCAGAGAGCAAAATGGCCAAGGATAAAAATGGTATTTTAAGCCCAATGGTTCAGTCGTAACCTATTGGAGTTGAGTGTGGAACTTGTAAAAGAATTCAACCATAATCCCAAAGAGCCTAATCGAGTTGATTAGAGCTCAAGGAGACATAACCCAAGATATCAGAGTGAACTCCATATTAAACTTGTTGTCTATGTGGTTTGGTTATTCACTGCATCTTGTCACTATGTGTATGATGTTTATTTTCTGCTTTTATTTACTGTTATCTAAGTTTTATTTCAACATAAGAAAATGAACTCAAAGCTCATAAACAGTTAAGGACAATCAAAAGAATACACCTATTTCAAGTTCCTTTAATTCCAAAAATTGTCAATCATAAGCTAGATCTTGTGAATATATAAGCTTTGGAGTGGGAGAGGTTCTTATAAGTTGACAAGAAGACTTTAGTGCCCCATTTCATATCACTGGTGGCCTCCCTGATTTGTAAATTCTTGCCTTTTTCCCCTTATGCAAAATGGGTTCTTTAAGATTTTTTGGTTTGGCAAGGTCTTCCATGTCTTTTTCCAATCTCTTGCTACCTTTTCCAACCATTTGGACACCTTTGGAACCTCAAAATGCCCTTAGATGAGATCCAATAGTAAACTAGGACATCATGTAGTAATTCTCGTAGTAACTACAAGAAACCCTATAGCAGCCTGTTTAAACTTGTTTTGAGTAAAAATGATAGTTTGAGCCTAGGGTAGGCCCTCAACTTGACTTCCATGCCCGTCAATGCCATTTTGGACTTGTTTTTTCATTCCTTTCTATCCTTTCAATAACATATTTTAGGCCTTGGACAAAAGCTAGAAAGAGATTAGAGACCCCTTAGAAAGCCTCTTTTCATCACTGCAGTTTGAGTTCTGTTTCGATGGTGAATGCTTTCTTGCCTTTTGTTGCCTTATTCTTCTCTTTTGTGGCCTAGATGATTGTCTAATGGGCTTTGGATTTATCCATTTTGATTAGGTCTCTCTTAGCCGCTACCATTTTTATTTTTAGCACAATTGTTTCCTTTCTTCCTTCTTGAGTAGCATTTTGTCTTCTTGTAGCAGTAATTCCTTCTCTTTCAGGGTATTCTAACTATATGGGAGTGATGAGAAATGATGTATAGGGTTTGGAGGATGATGTTAGGGCTCAAAGGGAGTAGTGTAGGTTTGTGAAAATGGAGAGGATGTGCCCTGTGTGGTTTTTTCAAGAAATTTTCAGGGGAGACAGAGTGTAGGGTTCGTTCTTGAAAAATGTTAATTTTTTCTTATGAAATGGGATAGATGAATGATGGATAGATAGTGGATATGAAGTGGATGGAGGTCTTGGAGTGTTTTGGTGACTTGGCCTTTTCACAAATTTCCTTTTTTAACTATTGTCCCGACTCCTCAAAATCATCACCCTTCCTAATTTCACTTTTCCACATTGCATGAGTGAAGGAGTTAGCTGTAATTAACTAGTTGAAGGTGGTCGAGACTACTAACGCATCCATAACTTATAAAACCTCATATATCATGCATTGACAACAAATTTCTAACTATAATATTCTCATGAGAAGAGGTCAAGAATATTCATACCTATACCTACCTGATGGTTGTTGGAGAGGCATGCATGATTCTGCTGAGTTGATGATCAATCCATGCTTCCCTGGAGGTGCTAATTTTCTTTGCTTGCTTCTGCATAGGTCTTCATAGCTTGCTGATTCTTTGAGTAATAAGGTTGTTGTGTGCAATTTTCTTTCTAATGTTCAATCTTTTGTTGGTGGAGTGGATGGACTGTTGTAAGTTCTGGCCTTACCAACCATCAGTATTATACTAAGGTTGACTCAAATGCGATATTATTTTGTTTTATTTTAAGTTTTTAAGATGTAAAAGTTAATGCAAGGTCATTAATTATATTTTTTATTTTATTTTTTATTGGTATTATTTACACTGCACGCTAATTTCTACTAACTAACTAACCCATGGTTATTTTAATCTTCTCATCAAATCGACAAGTTCATGGTATGTCAAGATCCAAAACTTACAACCATGATACTTGCTTCTTGAGATTAAAATCACATTTAAATGATAAAGCCTTTAGCAGGATAAATAATATCAATCTTTACAAACCACAAATTCTAATAAGTTAATTGTTCATTTTATTGCAATTAAATGTGTTTAAGAGTGACTAATTTGATTCTATTTTAAATAATATGCCTATGAATTCTTTGGTAAAACAAAGGAAAGAAAAACAAGATAATTGAACTTCTAAAGGAGTGGTTTCCAATGATTATGAATTCATATGTCAGCTAACATTACAACAATTCACTTACCTAATTTGACTTCCATGGATTTTTAATTCAATGGAATCATCATGCTTATTCATTGACATATTTCCAAAAACACCTTGGTTGCAAATCCTAAATTCGCTTAGTCATATTTACAGACCATTCATAGATGTAATTAGCTACAACCATGGAAGCATTATGTCAAACAGTTTGCAAGCATGAAATATACATCCATTGAGGCATTTTGTCAAACACTTACGATCATAACCCTTAAGGTAATTTCACCACAATTAACTAACATGAATATAAGATTACATAACTTATAAGCAAAGTATTTCAATAGAAATCACATAATAGAAATTTTTTGGTCGACGCATTTCAAACCAACAAATGTGGTTCATCATCAGGACCGGGTGAAGAGGCAAACCATGGCAAAGACTTAAATAGAGAGAAATGTAGAGACCAATAAGTGATGCCAATAAGTGAACTAATGTATAAGTATAACTATCATCCATCTTCATTGCTACATATACAACACTTTAAGCACATAAATGACTATAAACATTTAATAAATTTTACAAATAGCTCACAACGATGTAGCTACAACCATTGAAGAATTTTGAAAAACAATTAGTAGTCACAAAACAAGCTACTAACTATTAAAATACCAAACAAGCAATCACAAGTTATTTAAACTATCAATGTATTAACCATTGAGACTTTAAAACAAGAATTCCAAGTTTATATAATAGGTTGGTTTCATAAATAGAGATTACCAAGTAAATCACAGCTAAAAAAAACAACAAAACAAACCACTAGGTAGCAACAACAAATATGCAAAATATACCAGATTAAAGAACCAGATTCTGAAAATTTGTGTTTTGAAATCAAAGTTGGGGTGACATGGGAAAAAGGTACAAATACCCCCTAATGTTAAGATGAATCAAAACAAAAATTCCTAGAAATGTGATTCATTAAAACCACAACCAAAAACAAATTCCTACTATCCCATTTATCACTTATGTCAAACATATAATGTGAAAACTTATCTACATTTGTAAAAAAGGATAAGGAAAAACCAAATGTGTTATTAATATGTTTTCATAAAACTCATGGAAATCTGAATGCTTCAACATTAAGCCCTGATGTCAATCAACTTGCAACGAAACTATACAAAAAAAAAAAAAAAAAAAAAAAAAAAAAAAAAAAAAAATCTTACATAAAATAAACTACAGTTATTACAAAATTTCTTCAACATTTAGTGTGCAACATTTGATATACATCTAAGTTTTAGTCAACAACCAAATAAGAAAAAACCATGTAATGAACTACGAAAAGAAAAACACAATATAATGTTGTCAACTTACCTGGCAGTGAATTTATACAACTCAAAAAAAAGATGGGGGTATGCTCCATCTCCAATGAGAGTATGCTCCAACTCCAATATCCTTACCAACTCATTGTGAACCACCTGGTTTTCCTCCCAACCATATCCAAGAAGAACTTCTCCCCCTAGAACCCCCGAGATGCAAAAGATCGCAAGCAGTACCAAAAGACAACAGTAGAGAGATTTGCAAGGCAAACTAAGGAATAAAATTTTCACTTTCTCTCAATACCACTCATGGTCAACCTCAATAGCTAGAGCTCTTAGGATTTTAGTAAGAACTTCAGATTTATTTTGGAAGCACTTGGCTACTCTCCATATCTCTCCCTCTCACCATCTTCCTCAAGTCTCTTCCATTCTTGGCATCATAATCCACACACCCAAGTGAGAATACATGAGACTCATATATAGGAGGAGCAACCAATTCTTGTCATAAAGGAGGAGTAATGTGCATTCATTGTATTCCATTTAGAGGAGTTTAAATTACGCCATTAAGGAGATGTATGCATGCCTTAGTTAAGGAGAGTAACATATTCATTAAAGAGAGTGTAAGAGGAATATTTTATGACATATTTTTAATGATTGAAAAGGAATATGCCATTGTTTGATGAGTGCATAAAATAGAGTGTAATGTACTCATTAAAAGAGAGAGGGAGTTACATAGAGCCATGATATTCATGAAGGAGAGAGGTGTGAAGTGATTGAGGAGATGAAGTTGACTTGTAATTCCTTTTTGATAATAATATAAGTCTCATAAAATATAATAATAATATTAATAATTTTGAGGATTCAGTCAAGATTGAACTATTAGGATTGAATAATGATAAGTTAAGTGGTTTTCCTTCAACTATGCTTGATTACTAATTTATACAAGGCAGTTTACTATTTTTGGAAATTCATGCTTGAGATGCTTGACATGATTTTCTATTTTTAGAAAGTCATTCCAGAATTGTGAGAATGAAATTTTATTTAAGGAAAATCATCCATGAGTTGTCGATTTTCAACATCCATGAGTGGTATTTTTATTTTGGAGAATAGCGATTTTGCACCCCTATTTCATGCATTTCCATGCCTTAGTAGATTGAGGACTTCACGCCCTGAACTACTCCAAAGATCCAAGATTCCACAAATTTATTTTTTAAATATTCAGGACTCCGCACCCTAAATATACAATAGTCCATGTATTTATCTTTCTTGGATTTAGGACTCCACACCCTAATTTCCATGCCTTCTCATCTATTGTGCTTTGAAACTCTATATGTTTCCTTATGGTACTGATTGTGAGCTTTTACCCAACTAATGGTTCGCTAGTAAGGTCTTGTTCAAAGACCTGCACACATTACAATCTCATAGATAGAAGGAATCAAATGAATTTCATAATGAAATTAACTTAATCACATTTTACTGAGAATGGTGCATGACTTCCATAGTCATTCATAATTGAACATCCTTGTTGGAAAATGACCAGGTACCCTGCCATATCCTGCTTAGTACAATATTAGACATATATAATCACACAAATCATGTATCATCCATAAATCATAATTAACCATCTATTCCACATAACCGTGAGCATCCATAGGTCTATGTGTCTCAATCTTGGATCACCATCCATGTCATACACATGCTTCATAAATCAGATGGAAAAAGAGAAACATATGTACAACATTTACTTAACCAAAACCATTTAATACAGATAATCAAAGATACCACATATAAGAGGAAATATAACTATATAAAACATTTTTCCCCAATCCAGTGATCGATATTCCATACATAAACATAAAAGGTAATATAACATTGTATATAAAACTTTATTCCCCAATCAAGTGATCAATTTGCCATATATATAACTCGTCAAAAATCACCCTTGATAGGAGTGATAAAACTATACTAGGAAAAAAAATAGGACACTATAATTGCTTCCTAAGGAGAGTGTGCCCCTTTTCAATCTTTAGAATTGGCTTCATACTACTCAAGGTGGCTAGACCTTTTGCTGTGTGAGTGAAACTAGAATTGATGTTGAGTTCTGTTGTAACTGTGCAGGTTGATACGGGAGGAATCCTCTTCCTATAGCAGTCATTTAATTCCTCTTATAGACATCATTGATGCATGTGGAATTGATGGAAAGCCATAGAAGGTATAAGGATGGGGTTAAAATCATCAAGAGGTGGTGTAGGTGGTGGAAAAGTTGATGATAGCTCTGTTATGATTTTTTCATGTAAGGTAGAGTGGAATTTGAAGATGGATTTTGGTTAGATGGAGTGGATGAGTGATGAAAGTGGTGTTGGGAGAACTATATCAACCTTCCCTAAAGAATACATGACCTTTTGACCCCTTTCTCCAATCACATTGCCTCTTGTAGCTTCTTCTTGGCCATCCTGTAGTACTACAGGATCTTCCTATAGTAATTCGTGACTACCTCTTGTCGCAGAATTCTTTTGTCCATATCTCCCAAACGGTAAATTTTTTTGATAATGTTGTCATCATCCTTATGCACCTCCCCATAAAACATCTTGGCCAATGGGTGCACGAATATCGAGAAAAAATAAAAATGGTTGTAGGTGATGGAGGTTGATTTCCCAAAAATTGTGCACTGGAATTTGATGAAATTACTTGGGAATGTTACCATCATCCATATGCATCTCCCCACAAAATATATTTGCAAATGAATGCACAAATATTGAGAAAAATAAAAAATAGTTTTAGGTGATGGAGGTCAATTTCTCGAAAAGTGTGCACTAGAATTTGCTGAAATTGTTTGGACATGTTACAATCATCCATATGCATCTGCCCCTGAAATAGCTTGGAAAACGGATGCATGGTTTTCAAGATATGACAAAAATATTTTTTCTACCCTATGTATTTTTGTTTCTTGTAGTAACTACATGATCTTCTTGTAGCATTTTAGGAAAGCAAAGACAATGAGTGGTAAAAGCTTGGGAATGATGAGTGGATGGTGGAAATAGATGAGGGTGATGGATTGGCATGGCCTTGGTCCTTCTGGACTATCTGAGAAAAGGAGGAGAAACTCCAAGTTTTACTTCCTTTGACTAGGCTTTTGATCAACTTTTCTTTTGGTGGATAACTTGTTTTTGTTGCTTGTATAGGTTGGAGAACACCTACATTCATGAGGGAGAGATACATGGAGAAAAGATTTTTATTTCTTCTTCTTTTTCCTTCTAGGCTGACTAGCTGCCTCAATGAGGTTTTCAACTAGTAGGTCTACCTAAGTGCCTCAAAGGAGGTTTTCACCTAGGATCTTTTTTTCTCTTTTTTTCTCATTTTTCCAACCCATTGACTATCTCATGGAGGTTTTATATCAATGAGTCAATATCAGGTACCTCAGAGGAGGTTTCACATGAGAATTTAATTTTTTTTTCTCTTATTTTTCATTTTTCATTTATTTTCCTATCCTACTCTACTTGAAAAAACAAAATCATTTCCAAGTGTAGGAATACTTCCAATGGAGCCACTTGCATAACTGGATGATAGATAAAATCATGTGTAGGCTCAAAACATATTTTTTGACATGTACCTGAATGTAAGAGACCAAATGCTTTGACTTTGATGATATCAAGCACAATTGAAGAAGAGAGTATTGCTACAACTTAGTGACTGTCTGGAACCATATTTCAATATAGTTGTGATGCCCTTAGTCCACTTTCTGATTTAGATCATCTTAGATGTCTTCTTCTTCCATGAAATTCAAATCTTCTTCTCTTTTTTTTTTTAATTCTCTTGAACACATAGATAATATAATGGTGAACATGAGGGAACTTTCTCAATCTCTAATTCTAATGTCTGGTCTTAATCAAGTGCAGCCCATGATCCTTTGGTCTTCTCATTTGAATATTCTTCTTATGGATGTATTCCTTGAATGACATAAATAAAATCTCTTTTTTTGCAATACCTTTCCTGATCTAAGTTGAATACCATTTAGATCAAGAGGAGATGTTTGGAAGTTTTGTGCATCAACATTGTAAGTGGGTTCAGCTACTTCCTTGTGTGGGTTTGGAAACGGTGGTACATGTAGTTGAGTGGGAGTGGATATTTGAGATGGATGTGGTTGGGGTTGTGGTTGTAGTGGAGGTGGATGGTAGGGATAACATGGAGTTGAGTATGGAAGATATTGAGGAAAATATCAAGGAGATTGTGGATGGCTCCCATAAGTTCCTTGCCAACCTTGTTTCCAAGATTGGTTTTGGGGTTGAGATGGCCAAGGTTTCCAAGGAAAGGGTATGTTCCAATTACTTTGAGATGGATGTGCATAAGCTTGAAATTGTGAGTTAGGCTCTTGCATTATTTCAGGTTGAATAGGCTGCCATGGTCCTCTTGGAGATACATAACATAGTTGCATTGGCAATTGACTTGCTCCATTGTCCTCTAGGTAAATGTCCTTCAACCTTGTTAATGAGGGGTAATATTTAACATGTGATTATGCATGGACAACAAAAATATCACCATCTTCTCTTCCCTCATCTTACATTCTTAACATTTCTACTTGTTTTCTTAGATTGCTACGAATTTCAGTTTTAAAGTCATCAAAGAAATTTCAAAGTTTAGTTTGACTTACCGATCTTGATGCTGATTTACTTAATATTGCCCTTCCTCTTGATATGTGTTTGCATGTTTCACAAATTTCTTCAAATAATAATTGGTATACATCTCCTCTACTCATGAGATCAAGGAGAGTAATACACTCCCCTAATTTTTCTAAGTAAGAGGGTTTTTAGTGTGTCAGATCCTAAATGATGTAGTTTTTCCCTATTAACATTATACATGAATCTATCTATTAGATCCTCAAGGCTCTCATTTTATTTTTTATTCATTCTAAATATTTCTTCCTTAAGATCGTGATCTTTATGTTTTTCTAGAAATATATCTTGCATATCACTCCATGATCTTATTGAATTAATCCTTAAACTCATGAACCATTTAAGAGCTATATCCTTCAAAGTTGCTAGAAAAAATTTCAACTTTTGAGTTTTTAGTAAGTAATCATAAGATCTACAAACAATTTCAAATTCAAAGAGAAAGGTTTCAGGATCCTCTGACCTCATACCATGGAATTTGGGAAGAAACGATGGAGGGTTGTTCTTCATATGCACATTGACAATAGTATAATGAATGGGAAAACCAAGAAGATATTCTTCATTACCATCATCTCCATTCATTTCTTCTACCTTCTATGTCACCTCCTCTTCTTCTACTTATAAAAGTGGATGGTGATGTGGCTCTTACTGCACCACGTGATCAAATGGGGGGTTGGCGTTGGAGATTATTTTTTAATAAGAATGCTAATGTAATGAAATTTTATATTTTTGAAATGAAATAGCCTAATGAAAATATTTTTTGTTTTAGTGGGAAGTAAAAGAAATGAATCAACTAGGGAAGAAAACAATGCATACTTTGACACTTCCTCGGCAATGGCACCAAAAAGTGATGAGCCTCAGTATTGCAACAAGAATGTTGCAAATCCCAAGGCTACCAACTTTAATTATCAATCCTGGGTTCATGAAAACATAAGAGATATCAGTACTATGTGTGCAACATACAATGTGTCCTCCATTTGATGTCCTAATGTAATGGAGTGAATATAATAAAATCAGAGCCTAAACTAATTACAGAAAATGAAATGCTCGAAATGGAAACCTTAACCTATTACAAGAAAGAAAATACAAGGAAAGAAACCTATTCTAATTGAATAAAGTAAATATCATGAAATAAATTTCAATCATTAAATTTTAAAGAGTTGAGGTCCATTAACAGAGTTCATTGGATGTGGCAATCATCATTGTACTATCCATTTCATAAATTTGTCCATTAGCCCAAATCGCTGAAATGTTTTGCATTAGTAAGAGGCAAGTCCTAAGTGGTCTTTAGTCTTCCCTAATCATTGATTTAGATCTTAGGGTTCTCGATTCAACCCTAAGGTACAATAACCAAACTCCTTGAGTGAATCTAGGCAAGTATATACATGTTGGAAGATTGCTACAGGAGATCCTGTAGTTACTACAGGAAACTATAATACACCGAATGACCAAGAAAATCAAATCCAAATTGGATGGGACAAATTTTTTATTGACTTGGATTTCTTAGTTCTCCATTCCAATTCTAATCACTCAAAAAGACATTTGTTAACCCATGCTAAAAAATAGCATAAAATTACTAGTCTAAAATCTAGAAAATCGAGAACTAGTGAGCTAGTAAATCTATCAAATGTCTAACCTAATAAAGTGCAAATGCAATCGGGTAAATTTTTTATTAACTAGAATTTTGTTTTGACCTAATGCAAGTGGAATCAAATTGATTGAAGCTCATTAGCATGCTCTAAAAAATAGCATATATTTATTGTTATTTGCCACAAACAACTTCCAGAAATCTAGATTTGGAAATGAGAAAACTAATCCAAGTAACTCAATGATTACTATGACCTTCCAAAGTTGTTCCAAGGATGAAATGATACTTTTAATCCTCCAAAGTATCTTAATTAAACCATTTAACCCAATACTACAATAAGAAATCATTAATACTAAATGCAGAAATAGAGAAAAGACAAGAACAAGAGATGCATGTGAATAAGAATTGAAAAGAAGAAACGTAAATGATATAAAAGGGCTTTGAGGCTCCTAGGATGGCCAAGCCCAAAGAAAATTATAGTCCTATGAAGAAGACCAAGATTTATAAGTTGAACATGGCACCAATATTCATTATTTCCATCAATATAATTACATCCCTGCAAGAAATGAAAGTGGAGCAGCAAAAATACAAGTTCTCTCCATAAGAAGACTAAGAAAAATCAAACCCTAGAGGAAAATTTGACTTGGTACTTATAAAAAATGATTAGGAATAACTCTCAATGAAAGGAAGAAGTTTTCCCCACCAAAATCCCTCAAATAGTGGATCTAGTTCCCAATACTAGGAATCTGCATTAAATGACAGGGAACACATTCCTAGATTTTCTCAATCATTGGAGCTCTAGAATATGTGCAATAATTTCATAATATCTTCTTGATTTATTATTTAATATTGATCCTCCTGTAGTAATGAGAAAGTCCCTGAATTATCTCCTCCTCCAAATCTTCATAATCTGCTCAATATTCTCATAGTATTCCACAAAAATAAATAATATTAGGCACAAATATGCAATTATCCATAAACCTTCCTAATGAACATATAAAAGTTAAAAATAAATTATCTAATGTAAAAAGAGAGGTTTAATGTGTTGAAGGATGGTCAGATGGGCTTAATTTATGTCTAATTTGGAGGCCCATCAAAGAGATTCACTAATGAACATGAGGTCGGGGGTTTAAACCTCTGGTCGACCATACCAAATTTTATTACACTTTGGGGTGCCACGTGGCACCATTTCATTGGTCTACACCTAACCAATAAAAATCAACCAAAAATCGACAAACCAGAACCTACCACTTGGCAACACCTGGTTGGTTTGTACTTGCATAGTCACGCTGGGTGATGTCAATAGTATGGAATCCCAGTCAACTGCCTAGTCAGCAACCTGATCCTTTTTTAGTTGTTGGGCCAAATGATCATAACGCAATAACTTGAACATACATTTTCATATTGAGGTGAAATATACATCGTTGAATTCATAGCAAAGAGCACTTTGACTTGGCATCAGTTTCAAGACTTTTTGGGTGCTTTCATTTTTGAGCTAAAATTTGATCACCTAATCACCTGGGATCTGTGCTTCTATAAGTCTAGTCAGGGATGGATTCACATTGCTACAACACCCAAAAAAATAGCTCCTATCACTATATTCCCTTGTCCAATCATGTTGCTACCTTTTCTTTCCTACAAGGCATCCAAAGCACTTGTTGTAGGGCTTAAGGCTCCTCCTCAATGCATCCTACAACAACCTGTCCACCAACGGAAAGATATGCAACCTCTAGCACATCATAATACCCATGTTCTAGCTTTGTTCCACCCTTTTTCTCCTTCGCGATCCATATTAGAGGTTGCAGCTTGAAGGGAAAACTCTTACTAGCCCTCACGGCCCTTAAAACAACCTCTAATACATGTTGTTCCTACAATAGGTACCTATGGCCCATAACAAAAACTAATCACACATATAATAGCACATAAATACCCATCCTCTTACCTCATAAATGCAGCCTCAGTCCAGCAAGAAATTCGCTCCAAAAAAGTAACAAAACAATTCCAAAAACTCATCTTCCTTAGCCTCAAACTTCATTGCCCATTTCAAAGACTATCCTTGATGTGATTGCATATTGGATGTGTGAAATGATGTCTCCCTTACCTCTTATTTATACATGTCTCATGTGGAAACATATAGCCCTAAAGGGCACCTCTATAAGGTAAGGTTGACTTGTCCTTTATGGCACAAGCCCAAATAATAACTTCAAAAAATTCATGTATTCACTTCTACAACTGAGATTTGAGTGATTTTTCATTGCATCCATTTACTCTCGGAGTCCTCTATCAACTCAAACCATCACATGTAGAATTCACCTCACATATTCACACCCACATCCTTGGGTGAAAATCCCATAGGCTTGGATTCTTAGCCCACAAGCCACTTTTGTGTGCCAAATCCTCCACAGCCCTCTAGCATGGGGTTTGCAGTACCTCCCAAGCTAAAAAGCTCAACATATATTCACTAAGGTTTTTTTTTTCTTTTTTTTTCTTTTTTTTTCTTTTTTCAGTGAAATGGACTTTATTTTCTCCCTTTTCTTTGGAGCTAGAGAAATTTTACTTTTTCCCATGTATTACAACAATTGTTTTATTCTATGAAATTAGAGCCATTATGTCTTTTTTTTCTTTTTTAAGGTATGAGTTGTATTTTCCATTAAATTTTGTCCGGAGCTAGAAGGGGACATTTTTAGTACATAGAAATCTATGTTGAAATAATTACAAAGCACATCCAAACTGGGTTCAATATTTTTAAGATGGCTTTGTTGTCTTTGTGCTTGTTGGAGCTAGAATGTTTTCCAAAGAATTGCTTGAGTTGAGTGGTGCTCTTGGAAATGAATATCACAAAATGTAATTTAGAGATTTAGAAAAGGGATTTGATGTATTAAATATACAAATGTGAAAAAAATATGGATTCAAATTGACTACTTCCTATATATTGTAGTTAAAAGCTATATTATGTTTTGGATGTCCAACTATAATTAGAAAACTTTATTCCTCTTCAGGAATTGTCCGCTATTATTTCTCATTATTTTTCATTTAAGAGGTGTTACTTGACAAGTATGGATCATATGTTCTATGCATTATTAGTCTAGATACTTTTGTTCCTTTTTAAAATTTGTTGTTAATGTTTTGTTTTTCATTTAATGGATTATGTTATCTCACAAGTTCTTATGTGGATATTTTATTCAATTATTGTAGCCTAAGCCTCCACAATAAATAAATAACCATGTTTTCCAAATATGTGTTTATGATGTTAGTTTAACAATATATGGGGAGCTCTTTGTAGCTTGCAATGAGCGTGCATTTCCACCATGAAAGCATTTCTATTAATATGAGTGGAAAGATGGAAATCAATCTTGTCCATGATGAAAGATTATATACAATTGGCATAAAGGTTGTTAGAAGTTAGCTAGTGGAATCATCAAAGTAATGTTAGGGAAAGTGTGTGTGCCCATAAAATTGCCTCTACATTTTTCCAATGATTAATTAATTTCATCAAAAAGTATATTATGTGACTAAATCATGAGAAAAAACACAAATGTCACCTCATACAGTATGAGGGGTAACACTTAGAATGGATAGATTTATGGTTCTTAGCATTAAAGAATTAAAACTTACTATTTGAAAATATTACTAGTTACTTATGTTTTCACATAAATGAAATCTAGTCAAGGAACATGATTTGTGAGTGGTTTAACAACTTATTTATAGATGACAAACTAACTTATAATGTGGTTTCATGATATGAAGTCTATCGGTGTTAGTGCTGGAAATGACCCTGAAGTACCCAATTTTGTAGTGTCCATTATCTTGTAATATCAAAATTATGTAGGAGGGAGAGGAGTTTTGATAGTTGTTATGTTATGGGAAGACAATTATTTAGAGAATTCATTCACGTGGGGTTTTCATATGTTCACTGCCTTCCTCATAAAATTTGCAATTCACTAATTGGGGTTGGTCCATTGTGTATGATGATTACAAGGTAAGTCCCAATAGCATATTTATTATTGGGACTTATCTAATCTTCTTGCTCATGCAGTTTTTGATATCATTTATAAAAGTAGGATATATTTCACCAATTATGAGCCACAACTCATTTTCACTTCCTTTTTATACTCGACATTGTTATCAAAGGCCCAACTTTGGAAATATTGAGTTATGAATTTGTATTGGGTTTCTTATGAACCTCTCAGTGAAATTGATAGTATACTTATGCTTTGAAGGTGCTCTTATGGTGACTGATGTCATTTCTTATAGTCTTCAAAATAGTACTATGTATAATTTTTTTTTTTAAATGCAGGACTAGGTCAAAGATTCGACGACAATTATAGGTCGTTTCATATTCGATGCTTGTTGGTCATAGTATGTGTCAGATACTTATTGCTAGAATCGACAGAGGGAAGCCTCAGTAGTTTAACACTCCAATCAGGAAAAAATCTCATCCATTGCATATCCAATGCTTCACCACCGGCCTACAAGCATCGGAGTGAGAACACTTATGTCAGACATTTTACCTATTCATCGATTACCCGACGCCTAAACATCAATTTTCCATGTCAGAAAAAGTGACCTATGTGTCAAATATTTGATTGCGGACTAGTGCGAGACCTATTGGATATGCGACATTTGACCCATTGGATATCTAACGATTTTTAGCATCGTACCACTAACTTATAAACATTGGTTTTTTAATTACCATTTCAGCCTTCAATGCATCGACTAAACAACATTTGTACAGTCAAATATCTGACGTTTACTAAATTGTCGACTATTTGACAAAATTCTAGCAATGATTTGATGAGAACCAATGTGTTGGATAATCAACAAAAATAAGTTTCATATCCAACTAATAGTCGTCAGATTTGGCCCCAATTACGCTAGTGAATCCTTGGGCATGACTATGTTTATGACATGGGAGATCTCATCTTTTCACTCTTTCATGTGATGTGTTTCTCACATGAAGAAAGAATCGTGACCATTGAATAGCTTCCATTTGTTGTTCCTAATTTGACTCCCAATCAACCAACATCCCTAAATGGTCCATATATGCAAGTGGTATCTTCCCTACTACAGTTCAATTATGTGGCAACCTGTCCCATACCCATTCCTATTGATGAAGATGATCCTTTCTCTATTTGCTCAACTTCTTTTGACCTAGATCCAATAGGTAATCTAGTCAATAATTTACTAGGGGCATTAGAACCTGATATTTCCATTAGATCCCTTGATATGTATCCCTTCCAGAGCATTGCTCTTCCATCTAATGAGACTCTCATGGAAGTCATGGCCTCTTGGAGGAGATGACCAAGGTCTATGAGCATAGTCCCTTTTCTTATGTCAAGCTCCTTAAAAAATAAACAAGGTTACTAGAGCAGAGTTCCTTTTCTTGTGTCAAGCTCCTTAAAAAATGAAACAGGGTTCCTGGAGTAGAGTTCATTTTCTTGTGTCAAGCTCATTAAATAATGAAACAAGGTCATTAAGCAGAGTTCTTTTTCTTGTGTTAATCTCGATAAAAAATGAAACAAGGTCTCAAAGCATAGTTGTTTTTCTTGTGTCAAGCTCCTTAAAAAATGAAACAAGGTTCCCGAAGAAGAGTTCCTTTTCTTGTGTCAAGCTCCTTAAAAAAAAGTAGGGTTCCCAGAGCAGAGTTCCTTTTCTTGTGTCGAACTCGTTAAAAAATAAAACAAGGTCACGAAGCAGAGTTATTTTCCTATGTCAAGCTCGTTAAAAATGAAACAAATATCCCTCCAATTTAAGTCTTTGACTAGATCTTGTAGATTCCTAGCCGAGTCTTTCACTTGATCTCGTAAATGAACTTTCATTCCATCCACCTGTTAGTAACTAGTAGTCTACTTGGGTGAATTAAATGAAGCTTGGGGGCATGTCCTTAGAGTTAAGTCATTATCTTGGGGGCATGAAAAACACTTTCAAGCACAATTTTTCCTTTGCTTCAAGCTTGTGTAAAAATGAAACCACTCTCAAGCATAGTTTTTCTCTATTTCAAGCTTGTGTAAAAATGAAACCATCTTCAAGTATTCCCAAGCATATTTGTTTCTCATGTTTCAATCTTGTGTAAAAATTAAACCATTTTCAAGTATTCCCAAGCATATTTTTTCTCATGTTTCAAGCTTGTATAAAAATGAAACCATCTTCAATTATTCTCAAGCATATTTTTCCTCGTTTCAAGCTTGTATAAAAATGAAACCTATCCCATATTTTCCCCCTCATGATTACCATTTTTATTAGCCTATTTCTGCAAGATGAGCCTTGGTTTTCTCATTCCATCATCGTCATCTGCTTGGACAATACTACGTTTTCACTTGGTTTCTTTTTACCCTTTCCTGAGGAACCACTATAATGAGTGGTCTTGTTATACTACCTCTTGACCTTTATGTTTTTTTAGAAGTTCAATCATGACCGGAACCAGTTGCTACCCCTTATGCCACTCATTCCTCTAGGAGGAGTCCTCTTTCAGATCTTTTCAGAATCCCTAAACATGAAAAGATCATCGAGAACTTTCCTTTTTTAACTCGTTAAAGTAAATGAAAAGAAATTTGCCTAGTATAAGTTTAACCCTTTTCCAACTGGCATAAACTATTTTTGAAAAAGGAATACTTTAGTTGAACTAAAAGGTTCTCCTAAGTATTGTTTTATTCCTTTTCGAACTCAAAAGAATAAATTTACGAAAAGGAACCTTCGGAGTTTTCTTTTTAGCCTATTTTTCAAAATCTCTAAACATGAAAAATAAGTTGAGTTACACCTTTGCAAGACTCGTGAAAACATCAAATAGCGTTGGACTCATCAAACATGACAGGACCTAACAACCCCTTCTCATGGTTCGTTAAATATACTTATAAGGATTCATCTGAAGTATGAACTTATAAATCAAGCATATGTTATCCTCCTCAATCTTGTCAAAATAAAGAGGTACTAACCATAAATGGTTGGGGAAATTTGGAAAACATGGTACTTAACATGTTAGTGGCAACGATTCGCTCTTGAACATGACACTCTTTCACTTCACCTCCATGACTATTGGGGTGGTAAATCTTCTTGTCTCTTTGGTTAATCACGCCATATCCAAAGCCTCCACATTCGGTTTTGGGTCAATGTTGCCAAATCCATTAAGTGTCATTGATATGCTCAAGAGAAGTCCTTTAGTTGATATCTTCTATAATACCTTTAAGCCTTCATCCATGTCTGTCATTCCTAAACCATTTTCACATCAGCATCATTCTGTCTCAAATCTTGATGTCTGTTTCATGTCATTGATGGGGGATACATGAAGGACCTCCTGTGATGAGTCACTTCCTGTCAACATCAACTCATTATCTAGGAAGTTGACTTAGAAACTCCCTTTTTGGTACCTTGGAGCTTGCGTAATCAATGGAAATTTTCTTAGCTCTTAGCAACAAGTCCTCATCATTGGCCTTCAACCAAAATATTATATGTGGTTTTTGACTTCAACTCATCCATTCACACCATGTAGATTGTACTATATTACCTTGAGAGTCATTCACATCATCGGTGGTTTATCTCATGTCTGTTAACAACTTACATCATTGGTCGGTAATTAGATGGTGTCTACCATGTTCGACTCCAACTCATTTATTCGCATGGTTAGACTTGTACATCAAGAAATTAAGTGAACAAGGTAGATTACCCCGGATCTAGTTTCATCCATCCTCGCTACGATTTCAAGATTCGTACCATCTCACAAACTATGACGACTATGATCATTCAAGAAGTCATCCAAGCACGGATCCACACTCTGTCATCAATGGATGAGACTTTTTGAATCCTTGTACATGTAATATTGGCTTATATGTTGAGTATGGTTATGCCTCCCTCAACGATGATATCATGATGTAATATGTATTGTAATAGATGATTATCTCAACCTTGCTACTTGTGCTCTGAACTTGTCACATGGAAAATCACTTCAATCCTGAATCATGATTTCTAACTTTATACTTTGGGGGCCAATTTGTTATAGACCATTTTGTCGCACTTAAGTGTTGCACTTTCACTATTCTTTCACACTTGGACTACTTGAGTTATACATTTATGCTAGACCTAATGGCCTATAAGAAAGGTTAATAATCATCCTTTATCAGCTTGCAATCATCCCCCACAAAGATTTAATCATTCTCTTTCTGGTAGTGCAATACAAACTTGAAACTAAGATAAAAATCCTTAATTCTAGGGTTAGCACAGGTACCATCACTGTGCCCCTATGCTCTAGAGAAGCTACATAACTTAGGAAAAGTGTTGCAAGTGGAGTCTCCCAGTTACTACATGTGTGTTGGTTCTACATTTTGGGAAAATCGATATTTTATCTTGAAGATTCCACTTCTAGAATATTCTGAAGCAATTTCAACCATTTACTATAAAAAATGACCTCGAACTCTTATGGTCATGGGATTACCTTAATCTCTTAAGATAGTTTCCCACCTTTAATGGATCTCAAGCATAGATTGGCAAAACCCAAAACTACCTTTTCATCTTATAAATTTATACTCTTCTAAGCCTAGATTGATAGTGCCCTCATGTTGTTGCTTTGAGCTTAAGGAATCATCATCCATTTGCATTAAGGTTGAGTGTGAAGGTTTTATTTGTGACAAGGAAGGACAAGTTAAGTGGGGAGAAACATCTACAAAGTGAGCTTTTATATATGGTTGCAACTCTCTCCTTTATTTATTAATACAAAACACATCATGTTTTCCTATACATGTCTTATGCTTATGCTCTTGTATTTCAATGTCATGTTGACTCATTTAATAGAGATATGTGGACATTGTAGTTCCTTTGCTTGTTTTAGTCATTTGTTACACGTTCCATTATAACACATGGAGTTGGGATTGGAGCTTACAGTAAAAGCGGATAGAAGGACTTGCTACAAATTCAAGGTAGGTTCCTTTTCGACATTTCAATCTTTCTAAGGAAAACATTGATTCTTTTTGTCCTTTGTTGTTCTATATTATATGAGTAGACCTAGGGAATTCATTTTTGTCCACATAAGTGAAATTCTCTAAAACATATAGTTTTATGGTTTTAGTTCATACAACCTTTTTTCTTTTCCTTTTTTTAATGTGGATTGGTTTTCTCTTTGATTGGTGCAAAGTGAATTTGTTATCATGTATACGGTTAGAGTGTAATGGATTTTAACATATTTTAGTTAATATTAAATCATTATAATTAGCATAATCACATTATTAGAAGTGGTTTATATACATTAATCAACATCATTAATATTTAAAGGGTGGAAAATGGTGTTAATCAATGTATATCCACCACTTAATGATGTGGTTGTACTAGTCGATAGTTAATTTGCTGAGTGAGGATCAATATACCATGGTTGACAATGGTTGAACTTAGTTGACCGTGATTGACCATGATTAACTATGGTCAAGTTATGGTTGGTGGGTGTTTATTATGGTTAACTATGGGTAACCATGGTTGTTCACTTTAATAATAGTTGACAATGATAAACTATGGTTGACTATGATGACCATTATTAATGATGGGTTAACCATGGTTGAGTATAGTTAACTATGTTGGTCTTGCTGACCAAGTTGAGAATGAGTGAGCATGGTTGTCTATGGTAATCATGGTTGACTATGTATAACCATGGTCAACTTTAGTTGATTATGTTAAATATGATTGACTTGAGTTTACATTATTTGACATATGGATGACTACAGGCCAATATAGTGGACCATGTTTGACTATGTTGAATATGTTTTACCACATTTGACCATGATTGTCTATAGTTACCCATGAAAGGCTATAGTTGACCATGGTTGACCATACTTCACAACATTTAACAACGGTGACCATGTTGGCCATGGTTTACTATGGATGAACATGGTTGACTATGGTTGAGTATCGTTGATTAGGGTAGACCATGATCAACTATAGAATACCATGTTGACCATGCATGACTATAGTTGACCATGGCTAACTATGTACGCCCATGGTTGATTATGATTGACCATGTTTGACTATCATTAACCACTCTTGACTATTTAAACTATGGAAGACCATGTTGATGATGCATGATTATGGATGGTCATGCCTTATGCATAACCATGGTTTATTATAATTGAGTGTGCTTGACCATGTAAACTGTGACTGACCATGTAAACTATTTATGGAAACATTTTCCCATTGTTGAACACAGTTATTATAATTGACTAACATGAACAATAATATCATGAACTATAGTTAGATTATTAGAACCACTGTTAGTTGATGAACATCAGCCGAAATTAGTTAAGATGCTTAGGGAGGATTAATAGACCATGGTTGACTATACTAGACTATGGTCAACTATGTTTGACAATCGTTGAATATGGTCATGGTATGGTTAACAAGTGTTTATTATGATCGACATATGGTTGATTATGGGTGATCATGGTTGAATATGGTTGACCAAGGTTGTCCAAATTAAAACTATTGTTGACTATGATAGACTACGGTTTACTATGGTTGGCCATGTTGAATTTAATTGATTATTGTTGATTATAGCTTACTATGAAATATTATTGCTAACTATGTTTGACTATTGTTGTCTATGGTTAACTATTGTTAACCATTGTTGATGATAATTTTCCATGGTTGAGTCTAGTTTACTATGTTGACCCTATTGACCATGTTGAGAATCGGTTAGCATGGTTGTAGGTGGTTTATCATGGTTGAACTTGGTTGAATATGGTTGACCTTAGTTAAAGGTTGGCTATGGCTAACTATGGGTTTATAATGGTTGAATATGGATTAATATGGTGGGCCATGTTTAACCATCTTGACTATTTTTTACCACATTTGACCATGTACACTGCATATGACCAAGTTTAACCATGGTTCACCATGGTTGACTATGGTTTTCTATGGCTGAAAACATTGATAGTGGTGACTATGTCACACATGTTGCCCATGTTGACCATAATTGACTATGGCTGGCCATGGTTGACCATTATTGACTATTGTTAAACCATGGTCAACTATGGAAGACCTTGTTGACCATGGGTGACTATTTTTTTGCATGAATAATTATGTATTACCATGGTTGACTATGGATGACCATATTTGACTATGGTTGACCACACCTAACCATGTTAACTATGATTTACAATATTTGATCATGTAAACTATGCATTGTGATGTTTGGCTATGGTTGATTATAGTTGCTTATGATTGTCTATCAAAAGTTACAATTGACTATGGTTGATAACATTCAATAATGGTGGCCATGTTGACCATGGTCAACTATGGCTAAGCATGGTTGACTACGGTTACCAATAGCTTCCTATGGTTAACTGTGGCTAAAACCAAGGTAAACCATGGTTGATTATGGAAGACAATGTTGACCATGGATGACTATGATCATAGTTGACTAGGTATGACCATTGTTGACTGTTAATAACCATGTTTGACTATGGTTGGCTATGTATGCCCATGGTTGACTATGTTTGAGCATGGTTGACCATGGTTTACCATAATGTTGGGTTTTATTCGACACATTGCAACATCAATTCATGTTCATCACATTGCATTGCCAATTTATTATTGTTTGTTAAGTTTTTTCATCACAATGATGTTGGGTTATGATCATCACATTATGACATTGGGTTTTATTCATCACATTATGATTTCAGGCTCTTCTTGTCACATTGTGACATCTAGATATGTTTGTCACATTGCAACAATGAGTTATGTTTGTCACTGGAAACATTAGGTTAGTTTTACTCTTTGTAAAATTATAATATGCTCTTCACATTACAATGTTAGGTTATGTACATCATATTACCATGTTGGATCATGTTCATCACATTATGGTGTTGGGATATGTTCATCATACTGTGACATTGGGCTTGTTGAATTACATCAAAATGTGATGTTGGTGAAGAATTAGAAACAAATGCAACATCACAATATGTTTGTTATGTGGTGATGTGAATTTATGTTCATCACATTACAATGTTAAATTTTGTTTGACATATTGTGACACTGGGTTGTGTTCATCACATTATAATGTTGGGTTTTGTTCACCGCATTGTGGTGCAAGGTTATGTCCTTAACATCATGAATCAAGTTATGTTCATCACATTATCACAATGGGTAATGTTTGTCACGTTGTGATGACAAGTGTTTTCATATAATTGCAACATATGATTATGTTTGTGATATTGGGAGGCTGGTTTATGTTCCACACATTACAACATTGAGTTATTTTCCTCACATTGTGATGTTGGGTTTTGTTCAACACATTATTACATTGACCTATATCTGCCACATTATAATGTAACGTTAGGTTTGTCGTAATACCAGGTCAATTAATGTTTACATTGCAAAAGGAAATATTTTTAGTCATCTTTTGAAAATATTTCTAACAAAGCTTTTCCTTTGTCATGAAGTTAAGAACTTTGAATTGTCGTAATGTATTGCATGGAAGGAAACTTCCATGTTATGTGATTTGTCATGATTATAACATTTTTTGCATGAGCCAAAAGTTTATTTATATGCAACACAAAAAAATTCTCCCCCATAACCTATCACACTTAAAATATATTTCCCTCATGACATTGACTGCAAATAAGCTTGAACTTTGCAAATAATGACTTATACTTTTTATAAAAACATTATTAGAAAATCTACTTAAACTTTGAAGCTAGTGATTTATACTTGTTATACGCACCTGCAAAGAATTTGAACGTGACAATAAAATGATGATACGATTTGATGACAATACGGCCGTTATTATTGATCAACCATCCTTCGATTTCCTATAATAATTTATATTTGTTATAACATTAATAACAAACCAATTTAATTTATACTTTTCATAAGTTGATTTATACTTATCCCAGCCTAA